>JAYMFT010296067.1:0-10303 GCA_038088735.1 Panulirus argus | reverse complement strand
GCTGAATAAGGACTTGAGTTTTCTCTTCTCTTTTTATACGCAATTACCGTCAAATAAATCATCTAAAAAAGCAGAACTTCTGGAATACACTTGTCCACCTAAGTTTGTATAAAACGACAGTTGAATAAATCATAGGATTATGGTAGAGACTTTTACCATAAGTGAAGCCCAAGCCAGTCTTCAGGCATCACTGTACCGAGTGCTGGGACAACTTCCACGTCCTGACCACTTGCCTTTGGCTCATATGACAAGACAACTTCGCGCCAGCACAAGACCCAGCTCAGCTTATTATCATACACATATCATCTATTCTCGTTTTAGAATCGTGTAACATTACTTGTTTTGAATATTCAATGAATATTTCATGAATATGTAAAGATATTCATCTGAACTTGCAGGTTTCCCTATTCATATGATGCCAGCATTTCGAGTTCTATAAATACAACTTGATTTCTAATCATATTTATTGCTGCAATACACTTCCAATAAATACTGATGGAAATATACTTGTGCCATCTGTGAATGCCTGTTGTCTCTACACTGAAATATTGTTCATTTCCTTGTTCTGTGGGTGCAAGCGTACGGCGCCCCAGGAGACGGACGAAATGCATGACTCCCCAGGAGTTGGGCCAGAGGTACGGTGTCCCAGGGGGCAAGCCGGACGTAAAGTGTCCCAGAGGGTGGGCCAGCGGTACAACGCCACAGGGGGTGGGTAAGAGCTACGGCGCCTCAGGGCGCGGGCTAAGTGGTAGGGCTTGAGGTGTGTTGCATCGGCCTCCCAACAGGTTGAGTCGTGATGAATCGTTCGACGCCTTACGAGTTGTTATCACTTTTGTTAACATGTGTTACCCAGTGATGGTGATGATTCAGTAAACTGTATCGACTTCAGCATCGAGAAATGTATCTCCAGAGTCACATATACATCATCCTCTTAAGCCACTGTGTGTGTGTGTGTGTGTTGGTACCTCTCCACACGCTGTGACCACTAAGACTGGTTGTTTAGTGCCTCGTCTGAAGGTTTAAGGCCACACACTCGACCATACGTCAGGAACGATATCAACTTACACCAAACTCATCCTTGATCCTAATCGGTGCCATTCTTGTAAAAACTAGTTCGATGTTTTTATGCCCACTAATTCAGGCTAAAAGTAACGCCAAGAGACCTTTTAGTTAATGAAAATGATCATCTGTTATCATAGATCTCAACAGTTTATTTTTTTCCAATAGAAAAACGTTGTTGTTTGAGGTCCTGGTCTTTGATTAACCCTTGTAGTCACACAAGTATAAAGAAGTAACCCTGTTGCCTCACCAAGTACCCTCGGTCCTCATCAAGTAGACTCTGTGCCTTATCTATGAAAATCTTAATGAAATGAGACTGTGATCCTAATCTGAGGTTTGAGACGTTGATTGGTCAAACCCGTAAATTTTCATTATGCCTCAGCGGTTAGTAGCACGACAGTCCACGTTCTCTTGCACGGCGATTTAAAGTTTACGTTTTTTATGTCATCGTGCAGAGCGATGACGGTCGGGTTGTTCTTATACGATAATGAGGGGCATTGAGACCCCGCAACTTGAATGAAAATTAGGTAATTTGATGGATAATACGAGCGCTCGGCGCAACGTCATTAATACCACACGACGGACTGTGTTCTCCCGATGGCTATGACATTTTTAGGCATTCGGTTTGTATGCGCGTCCCTGTCATCCGCTCTCACCAGAGCAAACCCGCCTTCATTCTGCCAGTAGTTGAGAAGACAAATAATGAACCAATTTCTATGTGTCTAAGTCAGCGCTTATCTGGTACACTCAGGCACTCAGTGGCCTGGGTTATTACGCTATCTAAACTGGCGGTCGCACCGCTCACATACCAGCGGTCGTCCAGCTAATACATCGCCTCTCAATCCGACGGCACCGACGTCGAACGACCGTATGATAACAGAAAAAGAAAGTAATACCGTTACTGTTACGGGTCGCTTGATGCTCCCCAACCTCCCTGCTGGAGAGACGAGGAAGATGCCAAGCAGAATTACCTGGGCCACCACATACATACACCACATCCACACCTCTGAACCACCACATTTGCCGGAGTCGTACTTCAGGGCCAACACATTTACCACGGCCACACTTCTGAACCGCCACATTCTCCACAGCCATACTTTAGGGTCACTGTTGTCACCATGACTACAACTTGGTTCTCATTGTGTCTTGTGCATGACACTGTTTGTAGTGACGCTGGATTCACACAAATTGCTTTATTCTAAGTAATGTTGCCTCTTTACTGATGTTTTCCCGCTGGTTTTCCTGTCCTGGCGCTGGTGACATTGCGTCAGCGGTTTGTTTTCACGCTGCTGGAATTGTTCTTACGCTGGTGTGATTGTTTATTCACTGTTGTTGGTACCATGTCAACGCTGGCTCTCCTCGCGTTACAGTCTTCATATCAATTTTGTCTTCATGACGGTCTTTTTGATGAATTTCAGGAGCTGTGTTTGATGGCCAGGTCTTGGCAGGAAACATACAGAATTCTAAATACACATTCTTTTTAGGTGAGGCAATCAATGCACACTGAAGTTATGACACACATATATAAGGGTTACAATCAGGTACAGAAGTAAGGGGTGCGGCCAAGATACTTGCATAATGAATACAGTGAAGGAAAAGACATCTAATGAAAATAATTTAATTGATACAGTGAAAATACAGAGTAAAATGATACAGTGAGGAGTAGATTTAAGTGATATCCAATAGAAAATTGAGAAATACTGTCAAAAGCAGTTAAAGATAGAATTAAGGGTTACAATTACATGACACACTCAGATGACGCAACGCATTTGACTCAGGAAATTCAGTCCGGTCAGGAAAAGAGCAAGTACATGCGCCAAGGTCAAACGATATACCAATGTCAAGAGATATGCTTGTGTCAAGAGACTCTATGAACAGACACAGTAAAGTCAAAAGAAATCCAAGGCAAGAGACAGTCATTGAGAAGCAGAACTTACAAACACTTGAAGCTGTTGTGAACCTACCTACCACTGCTTCCCGTGTCTTATCGCTCAATATTCAGCCAGTGTCTTTTGCAGAGAGAACAGAAATATATCTACGAATTTACTGTGTCATGCTATCATTATCCGTTTTATTTCTGAGTCCATAACAGGTAACATGTAATTCACATACTCTCGGAGAATGAAAAAAGAAAATGTCTTCAGCTACATGAATTTGCAGTTTTATCTATAACTGTGGCTCGATTAATAGATTTCAAACATACGCGAGGCATTGTGCCCATCATCCCTCATCAAACATCATAAAGCAAACTAGGTTTTGTTATTCTATAACATGTAACCCTCTTTCATAGAGCCCTTATCACTGCTTGCAAAGATTAAACACCTAAGATAAGTCTTGTTACTCTCTAATTGAACAAGTTTTTGCTTGATTCACGCACGAGTGAGCAGGGATAAACCCTGATGTCCGACCAGCCACCTCAGTGTCGCTCGCCGCCGGGGCCTGAGGCAGACACCCGCATTATCATACTGCTTTTGCTCACAGCAGTAGAACAGATCCAGCCAGGAATCGAAATGTTCAATGACTGCATATTGTTCTTATAACTAAGTACAGAGTCTCTATCTCATTCTGAAGACCTATTGTCTTGTACTTGTACTGATAAGACGACTGATCATAAATCAGGTGAAATTAAAAATGGATTTTCGCTACCAGTCGTGCTGAACGGGAGGAAGATATGTTAATTTCGGATAACTGTATCGAGTTAGCTGTGGTGAGGATGCTGGTTCGCAAAATGAGCTCAAACCGCAGAGAAAACAAAACAGATTTTCCCCTGATCTGCTTCATAGCTGTCATCCATGCCACCTACTGATTCTGCTGTTCTTATTTCTTCCGGTGCACACAGGTTACCAAGTGGAACGAAGTACTACATAATTTTGAACTAGTAAGTTGCTTTGTCCATGTACACAAACACACGGTAAGATAATGAGGATGGGACAGAGTAAAAGAAGACCTCAATATGATTATTATCTGACAGACCCCAAAGTTTGTCAGGTGAAATTCAATCCGAGTAAATGCAATGTGATATGAACGAAACGCAGTGAAAGAAGGACCCGATACCAAAATAATCTAGCAGAAAATAAGCTGCAGGAATCTGTGTTAGAGGGACGTCGACATTATACCTAACCTGTCGCCAGAACTCCACATTAGGAGGATCATAAAAGTATGGGAACAGAATTCAGAAGGCGGAATTAAAATGAGAGGTTAAAAGTCGCAAATTTGCTCACAATGGAAGAGAAAAGGGTAAGTGATGGCTTGATCATAATCTTTGTTTGAAACCAGTTTGATGATCTCAGCGGAAAACACTGTTGTGAAAGATGCAAAGACAAAACAACCAGAGGCCTTAGAATGAAATTAAAGAAGCTTGTAAGAAAAGATGTGCTAGAATACTAGAATCACCTCTGCGGCATAAAAGTTGTGGATGACAAGATTAAGCTGTGTTATGACATTGTGAAGGTGACACACACACACACACACACACACACACACACACAAGGGGATGGTCGATAAATAGATACCTGACTAAGGGTGGGATGTGTGTGTGTGTGTGTATACATAGGAGTATAGACATGGTACACACTTTCAGGGTTAAGAGACCGGGCAACACGAGTATAAAACTCTCTCCCGCAACACAAATGATAATCACAAATAGTAATCACACACAGACGCACACAGCAGAATACATATGTTTAGAGATCCATCAGGCATCTTTCTCCCGAACCCTCCAACATATCATCACGAACTTCAGCAGAAGTCAGGATGTGGACGTTAACATGAACAGATTCGCTTCAGTTTACGAAACTTTTCCTCCGTAACCACTTTATGAAGGGAGGAGCTGACCCCCAAGTCTGGAGGAGCTGACCTCCACGCCTCATTGCCTCCAGAACCTTTACGCTTCTTATCTGTAAGAAACCCCACAAGTGATACAGACAAAACTCAGAGACCAAAATGTAAATGAAATATTTTTCTTTTTCTCCCAAAAGCAATTGTCTGTCGAAATTTTCTTTTGACAGAAAGATGAGTTCGACACTTCAAACTTTCATGATTTATGATTTTCTGACATTCATTTTTAGTAGCAACAAATGTTATTCAGCATAACAAGTAGTGCTGGAGTAAAAGTATTACTGGCATATCACTACATGATAACTGATTCCTACAAACGGTAACCACCCAATCCTTTCCTGGATCTGATGCGTTTCCGTCGGCCCCAGCAGGATCAATATGCCAAGGACCTCCACAGCGAGAGTTGTATGGCCTGTGCCAGGTGTTGCGGCAGCCCAAAGTGACGGGATCTCTTAAAGATTAGACTAGTTCAAATTTCCAAGAGATGGTCAAAACAAACGGATCTCTACAACAAGGCCAGTGTGGCAAGCGGTTTAGCAATGTTCTCCACACCAGAATCAGTAAGACATGGGCCCCTGCAACGGGATTTGTGTGACGTGGGCCTCTAGAGCGGTAACAGTGTGGCCTTCGTTCGAAGTCCTGGCGGGGAAAGCAGGCATGATACTCACAGTCCAACTCGAAGATACCCATTACCTGAGCGGTTTTACCTGCGTGAGGAGGTTCGTTAGCTCACGAGGCGTACCACAGCCTGGAATAATATTATTGTTCTCCAGAAATAAGAAGCGAGCGTTGACTTGTATATACCTGCCTTACCGTGTAAGACTCGGTACACTTCATTCTCAGCCGCCAGCTAAACCTTAATGATTTTTCACACACAGACTCACACGCACACGGGCCTTCGTGGTGTAGTGGTTCGCGTTACTGACCATGAGTCAGCACGGGCCCGCCCGGTGTCGAAATCACATGGGTTCAAATCGTGGACGTGGAAATCAGCCCACACCCAACCTAGGTACCATTCTTTCCTTTGGGGTAGGTGAATAAAAGGGTACCTGGCAGCTGGAGAATGTGTATGTGTGCATACACGCATATAACTGAAGACATGGTACTCTCATAAAAGTTTAAAGGACCTGGTAACACGAGTATAGATCTGTCCCAGTAACACGCACATAGTAATCACACACATTTACTAAACCTAAAATTTAGTGATATGTGATTTTTTTTTCAATTTTCTGAATAAACTGGTTCAGTGGCAAGAATGTCGCTTCTTGAGTCAGCAACAACACCTGACCCAGCGGAGTACAAACACCGAAGACGACAGAATAGAAATCGCCGTCAGAGGAACAAGATGGAAAAGAAATTTTGGCAGAAACTCACTGTTTACTACATGTGTATATGGATATCTGGGCTGACGTTGTAAGGCGAAGCGAAACCTCTGATGAGGTAATAAGATTGATGTCGCACACATCTTTAGGAACCACATCAGATGTTTACTGATGTACTGATAAGCTCACTGAATATGTACAGCGAACAACTCATCCCTCTGCCAAAAGCAACTTTCAGGGCCACAGTACCGCACCCGTCCGTCAGGAGCAACAGTCTGGGTCGCCATACCCGTCAGCCAGCAGCAACAGTCTGGCCCACCCTATCAGTTGGCCAGGAGCAACAGTCTGGGCCACCGTACCCTTCGGTCAGCAACAGCAGTCTGGGCCACCGTACCCGTCGCAAACCCACGTCCTCGCGACCTGTTTTTAGAGTTAACAAAAGGAAACGGGGCATTGTTGCCCCGTGACATCGGCCAACACCATCCACACACGAGCTCTCCAGATATACAATGGACTCGTACTTGGTAATGAAGATGAAGACAACACTAGGGATAACCTGGAAACTATTAGATTCTTGTCGGCGATAACTGCGCTTTCTTTTAAGAAAAAAAAAAAAAGAATTATTCTCAGGTATCAAGAAAGATTATCATGAAATAGTGAGTGTGGACTTCGTATACCATGTGTTAGGAACAAAAGAGACAACACAAGAAGCACTCTCTTCCCCCACAGGCCTCGTACCCCAGCTGATGTGTTAATCATTATGGCTCACTCCGTCACTCGACCCCACAGGACCGTAAGTCCTGATAAACCTAACCGAAAGAATTATCATTCGTTATATGAAAATAAGATTCGATTTCTCTCTTTTCATTTCAGTTGTGTACTGCTTACTTGTGAGAACTGGTGGTTTAGCCCGTTTTCAGCATGTCGGCCTCTGTATCCCACATCGCCCTCAGAATACCACATCGCCCCAAGTTGCTCTATTCCATACACACCTCAAACCCTCTTTATTTTTAGGTTTCGAACAAGCAAAGCCTGTTTCGCTCCACCCCTCCGCCTCCTCAGCGGTTTACCCCTTCTACGTGTCACTCCACTTCCGACATGAATATTCTCTTCGTCAAACTCTCTTCACTTATCCTCTCCATACTTCGAAACCGTATCAGCACGCCCACTTCAACTCTCTCAATACTCTCTCTGCAGTAATTAATTTAATCAGTTATGTTCCGCGAATAGAACAACTTTGTAAACCTCAAAATATATCAGTCTATTTCTGTTTTATGAAACTTGAACATAAAGAATTACTCTAGGATTGGATCCAGTTATCCCCCCCCCCCCCCAACCTACCCCTTTTTTCGACTGTTGCATCAGATTTCTGTCTTGAACCAGCGAACCCTCGCGAGACAGATCGCATCTTGGTCAAACCATCGACAACAATTATTCACCAGGTTACTCCTGCGACGGCCGCAGCGGGAGCTGAGTTTTTGTCTCGTTTACACAAACTTTTCGCTTTGGCATCCGACGTGCAGCTGTGAAGGAGAGTGGCTGCTGACCGCTACAGAGTTGTTCCTTGATAAATGAGCGGCGGGTGAAATCCAAAACCTAGGATCTAATTCTCTATCGTAAAAGGGATCGTGAAAAGGTGAAGCATAGTGTAGTCTGCCATCTTATCCGGAGCCCATGCGTCAGAGGTTTGAGTTAGTAGATTTACACGTCATGCACATAATGCTAAAGGGACCTCGTGATGGTAATAGATGACACAGGTTGGTACCAAAAGAATGTTGTCCATTGTTGCTGGCAGGGCAAAAGGAAGCTTGAATGAAGATTATACGGCAAAAGCAGGCACCGTTATACCTTAGGTAGCCAGCCTATGGCTCTTCAGTAGGGAAGTTCTGGCCTTGGCTCTCAGAGTGGACTTAACACGTGGGAAAATGAGACCTTCTTCGTGGTATCTGTCTTAAGATGTCGGTTGCTACTGTCAGGCCTTTTTTGCTCATATGCTTAAAGGAAGGCCACTTACACGCTTACATGAGTGATCCGACCCAGAAATTTTATTTGGAATCAATCTGATGCTGATAACGACATGCAACTAAGTCAAGCTCACTCCTATCTGTTGCTATAAGCTGAGAAGTATTCTTCCTGAAATATGGGACCTTGTCGGCCCGCACTTGTGGTCTGTAGGGATCTTTCATGGTCCACAGCAGCTTTCCTTTCGCGCTGCCAGAAAAAATCCGTCTCTGTTCACTTTATCATGATTTACATTAGTACGATGCTACAGACACGCTCTTCTCGCTTTCCAACGCGCTCTTAACTAGCTTGTCATGCTGAAGATCTGATCCACACATGTACACCCTTCCATAAATATTCCTTATTTATATCTCACAGCGTTCCTTATAGGGCCATGTATGGGACCACTGCACCTACTCAGTCCACATGACACATGACCATCTCTCCAGCCTGTCACACGTATGGCAGGTGAGTAATTGTGTTGCTTCTCACCTAGTTCGTTCATCATCTGCTCTGTTGCTTAGTCAGTTTCAGGTGTTGTTTAATGTTGCACTTCTTATCTTGTCTTAACGGATATCTCCTTCCTAAATTCAAGTTTCTTAGTTACATATTTACTCACTGTTGGCATGTTGCCTCATCCACAACATTTAAGAATTTGAAAACTGTTACCTTACTCTTTTACCTATTTGCTGCTAATGTCACTTTTCTTTTTTGCAGTCATATCAGTTCTATTCAGTGTCAATAATTCCTCTCCGAAAGATTCAGTTACTCTCATGAGAGAGCGGCGCCACACTCCTTCCCACCTCTTCTCTATGTTTTCCAAAATAATCTTTTTGATGCACTTTTTCCTTACTTGTTCATTAATTTCTGCATGCTGTATCACCAATGGTGTTTAAGCTTTTTCTCTTTAGTAGATCTTTACGCTTTTTCATTCCATGCTAGTGAAGCTTTTCTTGCAGACATTCAGCTTGTTTCTTCTTTTACACTGAGCACCACATGATCATCGGACTCGTTACCAGTTAGATCTCTTTCCACCTCGATGTCGAGGAGATATTCCATCCCTAGTTACCAAAGACAAATGAGTGGTATGTAAACCTTTCACGTTCACCTTCCCATGTGTTCTTTTGAATAAAAATGTGCAGAGGAAGAAAAATCATCAATAAACCACGACCCAGACTTAAAGGTCTCCTTCGTTCCCATCTCTCTCACAAGCATTCCACCTTCCATTGAATGATTTGCTTTCATAATCACTTCACATCCGGATTTTTGTTTATGTGAAGTCATTCTCCTTTCAACTTTCTCTCCTTGTTCATACATAATTATTAATTTCTCTCTTTCTTTATGTGTTCCTTCCTCATTCCTACAATACATCGGTTCTCCTTCCACTATAGAAAGTAACTTGTAAAACCAGTTCTGATCAAAGTGATATAAATTGATGATTTTCTTTTCTTCCACACCCTGCTTAAGCCTCCGTTTCATCAGGCATTTACACCTTCCTTGCCATAAATTTATGTCAGTCCCTCACCAAACAAACCATATTTATCTTTCCTCTGTGTAATACCACTGGGCCAGGCTGCATTCATACTTTATCTTCTAACATTTCCTGAATATTTAGCATCCTAAAATTCCTTACTACAAAATGTAGAAAAAGGAGTTCCATCATCTATGAAACAGTATCCTTCATACCTGTCTGCGCCGCCCCTGCCTTACACAACCCACGGACAAAGGTTGATGGGTGTATATATGGCACTCCTCACTTCACCAGCAACACAACACACATTTACCCACCAGTACACACCGACGCCACCCATACCACACGTGTTTATGCTTGAGTCGTTTGCCGCAAACTGCTGCATATTGTTGAGGTGATATTAATGCAATGTAAAGACGATTTTCTAAATTGCCTACACCTATTGAGAGCCCTCGACCTCTCACAGCTTACTGGTTGTGTGCTGAGGCTAGACCAACCAAAATGAAAGGTTATTCCCTTTAACAAACACATACATGCATATCTATCTATCTATCTATCTATCTATCTATCTATCTATCTATATATATATATATATATATATATATATATATAT
>JAYMFT010296056.1:0-10303 GCA_038088735.1 Panulirus argus | reverse complement strand
CTCTCTATATTCCAATTAGGGCCCGGCCTTGATGTGGACTTTTGTCCGTGACTGGAGCCTTCAACATAGAAAAAAAATGCCCTGTGACATCAGTGAGATGAGTGGCCCTTAAAAGTCCTGTCACAAGTGAGCTGAGTAGCCCTTAAAAGTCCTGTGACACCAGTGAGATGAGTGGCCCTAACATATCTTCTGACACTAGTAAATTGGATGGCCCTAACATATTGCGTGACAATAATGTGATCATTGGCCCTAACAAGTCCTTTGCCACCAGTAAGATGAGTGGCCCTAAAACGTCCTGTGACACAAGTGAGATAAGTAGCTCTAACATGTCCTGT
This sequence comes from Panulirus argus, assembly GCA_038088735.1. Classification (NCBI taxonomy): domain Eukaryota; kingdom Metazoa; phylum Arthropoda; class Malacostraca; order Decapoda; family Palinuridae; genus Panulirus; species Panulirus argus. The sequence continues at coordinate 9,968 of JAYMFT010296056.1, read as the reverse complement.
GACACTAGTGGGATGAATGGTCCTGTGACACTAACGAGATGAGTGGCCTTAAAAAGCCCTAAGACAGAAGTGTAATGAGCGGCTCTAACAACTCATGTGACTCAAGTGAGATCGGTTGCCATTACATAACCTGTGACACTAGTGTGATAAGTGACCCTAACATGGCCTCTGACAACAGTAAGATGGGCGACCCTAACTTGTCCTGTGACACCAGTGAGATGAGTGGTCCTAACATGTCCTGTGACACTAGTGAGACGGGTGGCCCTAATAGCCTCTTGTACACCAACTTGATGAGTGGCCCTAACAAATCCTGTGACATCAATGAGATAAGTGGCCCTAAGATGTCCTATGACAACAGTGAGATGGGCGGCCCCAAACATAATCTCTGACACCAGTGAGACGGGTGGCCCTAAAATATCCTATGATACCAGTGAGATTGGTAGCCTTACCATGTCCTATGACATCACTGAGGTTGATAACCCTAACATGTCCTATGACACCAATGACATGAGAAACCCTAACATATCTTCTGACATCAGTGATATGGATGGCACTGAATTGTCCTGTGACGTCATTGACATGGGTGGCCCTAATATATCCTGTGACACCATTGAGATGGGTGGCCCTGAAAAGTCCTCTGACATCAGTGAGGTTGCTGACCCTAGCATGTCATGTGACACCAGTCAGATGGGCGGCCCTAACATATCCTGTGGCACCAGTGACCTGGGTGGCCCTAACATATTCTGTGGCACCAGTGATCTGGGTGGCCCTAACATATCCTGTGGCATCAGTGAGATGGGCGGCCTAAACATGTTCTGTGACACCAGTGAGATGAATGGCCCTATCATGTCATGTGACACCAATGAGATGTGTGACCCAAAGATGTCTTGTGACACAAGTGTGATAAGAGGCCCTTTCAAGTCTTGTGACATCAGTGAGATAAGTGGCCCTCACATTCCTGTGACACCCTTGAGATGGGCGGCCCTAACTTGTCCTGTGACACCAGTGATATGGGTGGCCTTAACATGTCCTGTGACACCAGTGAGATGATTGTCTCTAACATGTCCTGCTACACTAATGAGATGAGTGGTCCTAATATGTCCTGTGATACCAATGAGATGGGTAACCCTAACATATCCTATGATATCATTGAGGTTGGTAACCCCATGTCCTGTGACACCAATGGCATAAGTGACCCTCAAGTATCTCTCACATCAGTGAGATGGATGCACCTGAATTGTCCTCAGCGAGATGGATGGACTTTACGCCCTGTGACATCAGTGAGGTGGTTGACCCTAACATGTTATGTGATACCAGTGATATGGGCGGACCTAACATATCCTGAGGCACCAGTGAACTGGGTGGCCCTAGCATATCCTGTGACACCAGTGAGATGAATGGCCCTAACATGTCCTGTGACACCAGTGAGATGAGTGGCCCTACCATATCTCGTGACACCAGTGATATGGGCGGCTATAACATGTCCTTTGACACCAGTGAGATGGGTGGACCTATTATGTCTTGTGACACCAATGACAATAGTAGCCCTAACTTGTCTAGTGACAACATTGAGATGCTTGGCCCTAACATGTCCTGTGGCATCATTGAGATGGGTGGCCCTAACATGTCCTATGGCATCAGTGAGATGAAAGGCCATGACATATCCTCTAACACTAGTGAGGTAATTGACCCTAACATGTCCTGTGACACCAGTAAGGTGGTTGGCCCTAACATGTCCTGTGACATTACTGAAAAGAGTGGCCCTAACATGCCCTATGACACTAGTGAGAAGGATGGCCCAAACATATCCAGTGATACCAGTGAAATACGTGACCTTAACATGTCCTGTGACACCAGTGAGATGGGTGGCCCTAACTTGTCCTGTAACACCAGAGAGAAGAGTGGCCTTAACAAGTCCCGTGACACCAGTGAGATGATTGGCTCTAACATGCCCGATCACACCAGTGAGATAGGTGGCCCTAACATGTCCAGTGACAACATTGAGATAGGCGGCCCTGATATATCCTGTGACACCAGTGAGATGAGTGGTCCTGACAAGTCCTGTGACACCAGCGAGGTGAGTGGCCCTGAAAGCCCTGTATCAAAGGGAAAAGAGTGGCCATAACATGTACTGTGACACTAGTGAGAAGAGTGGCCCTAAAAGTCCTGTGACACAAGTGAGATGAGTGGCCCTAAAAAGTGCTTTGACACCAGTGAGATGAGTGGCCCTAATATGTCCTTTGACACTAGTGAGATGGTTGGCCCTAATATGCCCTGCGACAACAGTTTGATGACTGGCCGTAATAAGTCTTGTGACATCAATGAGATGAGTGGCCCTAACACGTCCTGTGACATCAGTAAGAAGAGCGCCGCTAAAATGTCCTGCGACACCAGTGAAATAATCGGCCCTAACATGTCCTGTGACACCAGTGAGATGGGCGACCCTAATTTATCATGTGACTCCAGTGAGAAGAGTGGCCCTAACGTGTCATATGACACCAGTGAGAAGAGCGGCCTTGACATGACCTGTGACACCAGAGATGGGGGGCCCCAAACATGTCCTGTGACACCAGTGAGATGGGTGGCCTTAACATCCTGCGACACCACTGAGAAGAGTTGGGTAACCCTATTTTGTCCTGTGACGTCAGTGACATGAGTGGCCCTAACATACCCTCCGACATCATTGACATAGATGGCCCTATATTGTCCTCTGTCACCATTGATATGGTTGGCCCTAATATGTCCTGTGACACCAGTGAGATGAGTGGCCCTAATACGTCCTATGATTCCAATGAGATGGGTGCCCATGACAAATCCTGTGACATCAGTGATGTGGTTGACCCTAATATATTAAGTGACACCAGGAGATGGGCGGCCCTAACATATCCTGTGGCATCAGTAAACTGGGTGGTCCTAACATATCCTGTGGCAGTAGTGATATGAGTGTTCCTAACATGTCCTTTGACTCCAGTGAGAAGAGTGACCCTAACATGTTCTGTGACACCAATGAGATGGGCGGTTCTAACATATTCTATGACACCATAGAAATGGGCGGCCCTAACATATCCTGTTACATCAGTGAGATGGGTGGCTCTAACATGTCCTGTGACACAATTACATGGGTGGACCTAGTATGTGCCGTATCCCCAATGAGATGAGTGCCCCTAACATGTCCAGTGACATCACTGAGAAGGTTGGTCCTAACAAATCCCATGAAATCAATGAGACGAGTGGCCCTAATATGCCTTGTGATACCAGTGAGAAGGATGGCCCTAACATGTCCTATAACACCAATGAGATGGGTGGCCCCAACAAATTCTGTGATACCAGCAAGATGGGCGGCCCTAACATGTCCTGTGACACCAGTGAGATGGGTGACCCTAACATGTCCTGTAACACGAGTGAGGTAAGTGGCCCTGACATGTCCTGTGACACCAGTGAGATAGGGGGCCCTAACATGACCTACGACACCAGTGAGATGAGCAGCCCTAATATGTTCTGTGATACCAGTGAGATAGGTGGTCTTAGCATATCCTGTCACAACATTGAGACGAGCGGCCCTGAAATGTCCTATAACACAACAGCGAGATGGATGGCCCTAACATGTCCTATAACATCAGTGAGATGGGTGGCCCTAATATGCCCTGTGACACCAGTGACATGGGTGGCCCTAACATGTCCTGTGTTACCAATGAGATGGGTGGCCCTAACAAGTCTAGTGACAACAATGAGAAGTTTGGTCCTAACAAGTCCTATGATATCATTGAGATGAGTGGCCCTAATATGTCTTGCGACACCAGTCAGATGGGCGGCCCGAACATGTCCTATGACAACAGTGAGATGAGTGGTCCTATTATGTCCTGTGATACCAGTGAGATGGGTGACCTTAACATGTCCTATGCAATCAATGAGATGGGTAAACCTAACATGTCCTGTGACACCGGTGACATGAGTGTCCCTAACATATCCTCTCATATCTGCGAGATGGGTGCCCCTAGATTGTCCTCTGACGTCATTTATATGGGTGGCCCTGATATGTTCTGTTACGCCAGTGAGATGAGTTGCCCTAATATGTCCTAAGATACCCATGAGATGGGTGGACTTTACAAGTCCTGTGACATCAGTAAGGTGGTTGACCCTAACATGTCATGTAACACCAGTGAGATGGGCGGCCCTAACATATCCTGTGGCACCAGTGAACTGAATGGCCCTATCATATCCTGTGGCTCCAGTGAGATAACTGGCCCTAACATGTCCTGTGACACCAATAATATGGGCGGCCCTAACATGTCCTGTAACACCATTGGGATTGGTGGCCTTAACTTGTCCTGTGACATCAGTGAGATGGGTGGCCCTAACAGGTTATGTAATGGCAGGAAAATGGTTGGCCCTAACTTGTCCTGTGATACCAGTAAGATGGGTGGCCCTAACATGTCCTGTGAACCCGTGAGATGGGCGGCCCTGACATGTTCTGTGACACCAATGAGAAGAGTGGCCCTAAATTTTCCTGTAATAATAGTGAGATGGGTGGCCCTAACTTGTCCTGCGACACCAGTGATATGAGTGGCCCAAATATTTCCTTTTTTATGTTGAAGGCTCCAATCACGGACAAAAGTCTACATCATAGCAGGGCCCTAATTGAAATATAGAGAGAATAAAGAAACGGGGAAAACAAAAGACGGAAAGTATTTATAAATTTTTGAGAAAGTGAAAGGCTTGCCTTTTGAAATGAGCCAGGTCAGGGTTACTAGGAAAGACATGAGAAGGTATAGAGTTCCAAAGCTTGCCGAGGCTTGCGTGGTTTAGCTAGTGGTGGGGGCACACAAGCGGCCAGCTCTCGGAAGCAAATGCCAGAGTAATACCTATAGAAAAGGGAAAGTGAACCAACATTGCTGCGCAGGGCAATGTGGCCAAGTTTGGAAGTTAGCATGGGACAGTTTATGAGTTGAACAGCTTTCGACTCAACTTTGTCAAGAAAGGAACCAGAGCAAGGACCACCCTAAAATGTGAGAGCAGTACCCCATACAAAGACGAATCAACCCCTTGTATAAACGGAGCATCTATTTAGAAGAGAAAAAGTTACGACAACTACTCAGGAAACCCAGTTTCTTAGAGGCAGACTTAGCTATTCCAATAATGTGGGGTTTCCAAGATAGAGTGGATGTTACAGTATGTTCATTGAGTCAAGAGGTGGAATTACAGAACCATCAAAGGAGATACGAGAGTTGTGAGGAGTTTTTGATGGAGACATGGGTTGAAATTGGGTCTTGGGGCATTAAACTTAACTAGATTTTGTGTACACCAATGAGATATCCTGTCCAAGTCTGAGTTTATTGTGGAAGCTGTGTCAAAGCGAGATGCAGATCGAGTGAGAGAAGAGGGAGCAGAATTGAAGGATGTGGATGAATGTAGTGTTGAGTCGTAAGCGTAGGAGTGCATTGGATTATTTGTGGAAGAGAGAAGCTTGTTGAAAAAAATGAGAAAAAGTGTAGGGGACAGGACAGACCCTTAAGGGACACCGCTTTTGATGTAAAAAAAAAAAAAAAGAAGAAGGGAGGCTAATCCATCAACAACCACAGAGGTAGATCGGCTGGAAAGGAAGCTAGATATCAAGGAGCAAAGTGAGGGAGGTAAGACAAAAGGAGGGAGCTTATAGATGAGACCCCAATGCCACACCCAGTCAAAAGCCTTAGATATGTCAAGGGCAAATACTTATGACTCACCAAAACCTTTCAGGGAGGATGACCAGACATTAGGAAGATAAGAATATCGCCTAACGGAAGCCATACTGATGATCAGAGAGGACTGATTTTCAAGGTATTTAAGGATATGGGAGTTGAGGAGGGATTCAAAGACTTTGGAAATGGAAGATGTCAAAGCAACAGAACGGTAGTTAGAGGGGTCAGAACGGTCACCCTTCTTAGCGATGGGATGCATCAAAGCATGTTTCCAAGGAGAAGGAAAAGTTTTGGTTTTTACACAGAAACGGATAGACGAGCAAGCACAGGTGCAAGTTCAGAGGCATGCTCTTTCAGTACACGGGGATGATTGCCATCAGGACTATAAGCCTTGGTATGTGCATTGAAAAAAGCGCTTTTCGGACAGTCCGAAAAGAGATTACAGGAAGAGTCACATGATTAGTAAGAGGAGCATCAGGGGGTGAGGGAATATTAGAGTCATCTAAGGTGGAGTTAGAGGAGAAACAGGAACCAAAGAGTGTTGCCTTGTCAACGGGAGAGACAGCTTTAGTACCGCCAGGATGGAAAAGTGAGGGAAAGGTAGAGCGATAGAAGTGTTAGAGATGCCCTTAGCTAAAGATCAGACAGACCTATCCGTAGATGACAAGAAGAGGTTATCGCACTTCCTTTGATTAAAGGAATGCTTCGCCTCACGGATAATGCGCTTGCAGCGATTACAGGCAGTGATAAAAGCTGAATGGAAGCCAGAGGTAAGAGAGGTTTTTTCCAAGCCCGATATGCCTGATCCCTTGTATGAATGGCCTCAGAACAGGAACGGTTGAACCATGGACTGCAATGATGAATAAGTAGTCTTGGAGGAAGAGGGGATAAATGCTTCCATTTCCGCAGGAATAACCTCTGTTATGCGTTTGGCAGAGACAGAAGCGTCAAAAAAGAAGTTACGTAAGTTATTCCAGTCAGCTTTGTTCAGGTGCCAGTATTTACGCTTAGAAGGGGCAGCTGGAGGGGAAGGTACCGTTAGAATGGATACATTTATGAGAGTATGATCAGATGAATCAATTGGGGGCGAGATTGTGTATTTACAGCGAGATGGACCAGAGGTGAAAAACAAATCCAGAATATTAGGAGAGTGGTCATAGCGGTCAGGTATATGGGTAGGATGGGAGATAATCTGCTCTAAATCATTGAGAATGGAGAACGTGAGGGCTACGATCCGTCCGCCATCCGTATGGGAGAAATTCAGCCATTCCCTATGGTGAACGTAGAGGTCCCCGAGATAGATCTCGGCTTGCGGTTGAGAGGAAGTCAGAGTCTCATGGCAGGAGTTTAGATAGTCTAAGAAGGATATAAAATTTGTAGAATTAGGAGAGCAATAGGCGAAACAGAGGACAAGTGTAGTAGTAGGGAGACAGACTTTGAGCCACATAACATCAAAGTTTGGAGACTCAAGGTCCTTGAGGCGAGCAACAGGTGTGTTTATATTGGAGTAAGCATAAAGACCACCTTTGAATCGGAAGCGTGAGTGGAGATTACAGTTAGATATGAAAAAAGGACTAGTGAGAATATCATTAGACAACTGCGTCTTAGACAAAAGTAAGATATTTGGAGAGTTACTAGATAGATGGTGTTCAACTGAGAAGTTACTAGAGAGTTCACGAATGTTGGTGTAGTGAATAGAAAAAGAGGAAGGTCTCACAGAGAGGGAAGAGTCATGGGAGGGGCCGGTAATACTACTGCTAGAGCCCTCCCTCTCAATGGCAGTAGAATCAGGCTGAAACCTGGAGATTCTTAGCACTCCATGATGCCGGGGACTGGGGGCCACAGATTTGACGGACACTGTCATGATGATACTTATAAATGTTAGAGCGGATAGGAATTGGCAAGAGTACTTATGTGAAAAAGGTAATAGTTATAAACAAGGTATGATTAGGTGTGTTGCTTGCAAGAAGATGGCAGAACTAGCCAAGTAGTCCCGTTTTAATGAGACGGGCTGTAAGACTAGCAATCATGACATGGAGAGTGTAGGATGGTTCCGAGCGCCACTTTAACGCCCCTCAGTCAGGACGGTAGTACCACCCTGGATGACTGTTGTCAACAACCTACTACCTAATGGATTGCTCCAAGGGTCGGGAATGCGATAATCTTTGAGTTAGCTTGGGTACTGGGAGGGGCAAATACACTGTCACCAGAGCCCTCCCTCTCACTAGTGACAGAGTCACACAATAAAGTCTAGTCAGAGGAGTATGCCTTATATTTGCAGGGTTGTTGGGAGGGGCCATTACACTGCTACCTGAGCCGTCCCTCTCGCTGGCAGCAGAGTCATATATTTATAGGAGTTATGAATGATTATCTTGGAATTTCTGATCACTGTGTTATACAAGGAACTCAAGATGACCACTGATCACTGTGTCAGACAAGGAACCCAAGATGACCTGCTGATCACTGTGCCACACAAGGAACCCAAGATGACCTACTGATCACTGTGTCACACAAGGAACTCATGATAACCTACTAATCACTGTGTCACACAAGGAACCCAAGAAAACCTACTGATCACTGTGTCACACAAGGAACCCAAGATAACCTACTGATAACTGTGTCATACAAGGAACTCAGGATAACCTAATGATCACTGTGTCACACAAAGAACCCAAGATAACCTACTTATCACTGTCACACAAGGAATTCTAAATAACCTACTGACAACTGTGACACACAAGGAACTCAAGATAACCTACTGATCGCTGTGTCACACAAGGAACCCAAGATAACCTATTGATCACTATCACACAAGAAACACATGCCTTACAATCTTCAGGATCCTCTCTTTCTAAATATAGGGAGATTATACCACCTCTCATCTCCCTGTACAACCACATGTGAATAAGAGCAAGGTTACCTGTCTCACAGAAAGTCATCTGTTCTTTTTCAGGGACGTTGGTGTGAATCAAAGAGTTTGAACTTAGTACTCTGCAGAGCAATATACGTAGCCCCACTTTGTTCAAGTTTCGGATTCATGACACACATATCCACGTGGATAATATTGTCTCTGTGTGCAACACATGAAGAATATTGGCTTTAGCGAACGACAGGTGTAGAAAAACTCGTCGGGAGAAATCCTGCTGAAGTAGCGTGTGTTTCGGTGACGCTGAAGTACATGATGATAACACGAAAGGTTATTCCCCACATTGTGGTATTCACTCATTCATTTTAGATTAAGTTAATGAGGAGCATTTTCGTATCCATGACTAGCAGTGAGCACATTATCATTGGTACAGAGGAGATTAAGTACTGTGCTCAATTGGTTTGTAAAAGTTACAGTAATTAAGCAAAGATTTATCATTAGCAGAAAAGTCAAAGAACAGTATTTTTTTGTTAGTGTAAAATTATATTGCTTTTCGAAGAGAAAGAAAAATGTTATAGAAATTTAGAGAAATGAAGAACCACAGTGAGTAATATAATGTAATATACAGAAAACGATTCAGGCAAGTTAGAGCAGAGTGAGTGAAAATTGCTTTCATATGTTTAAAATCATTTTATTTTTAGTACGATAAACAAAGAAATTCAAAACAAAGATTCTCTTGTGTAAACACAGCAACCCAACACAAAGTGGAACATGTAACACAATCAGCCATCCATCAGACCCGAATACATAAATACTAACGAACATGTATGAATAAATCTAGGATAAACAGAATAAACCTATACCATTCCTATTGTGTGGCTGGGCAGTACACACACACACACACACACACACACACACGAGCAGTAGGCTCACACCCAACGCAGCTGTTCTTCCACCCTCCTCCCTCGGTGTTGGACGATAAATGGGTAACTGGGGCGTATGTGTGCTTACTGTGTACATGTAAAAGACAAGGTACAGTCGGGAACAAGAAAAGCTCGACCGGGAATCCTAGAACCGCTCAGGCGAGAATTTGTACCCCTTGAGTCCGACCATCCTCTGGTGTGCAAGTTCCTTTGCTGTAAGAGTTCAAAATCTCCCGACAATTATCACAGATGGCGCGGTCCATGTTGACATTTAATAAGGCTTCCTGGGTCTCCTGCTAAACGTTTAAATTACTTGTTTTAGATACATGAAGAAATCTTTATTCAGATGTCAGCGTTGCGCTCTGCCAAGTTTAATTAAGTCACTGGTAGACAAAGGCTGGTTATTTGGGCTGTAGGCCTATCAACTGCCGGGGTCATTAAGGCCGTCAACGTCCAGCTACATCCACCAATCGAAAGATCTGTAAACACCCTCGTCAGGTG
>JAYMFT010296045.1:0-10304 GCA_038088735.1 Panulirus argus | reverse complement strand
CTCTCTCTCTCTCTCTCTCTCTCTCTCTCTCTCTCTCTCTCTCTCTCTCTCTCTCTCTCTCTCTCTCTCTCAGCCTTACGTAACATCGATGCGCTTACTCTTTGCCTCTAACAAAGTCCTGAGCTAACTCTCCTTTTGGCTTCTGCAAACAGAAGGACGTTGGAGTTTATTCCACTCTTCGCGAAGTACGTTCTTCGTCAGATTCGTTTTTTTCCTTATTTTTTTCACTTCGAAGCTCGTCGGAAGGTCTTGTTTCCCAGCAGGAGGTCGCCGAAGAGAAGGCCACTGGGGCGCCCCTGGTGTGGTACGGCTGGGTCGTGTTTTAGGGTGTTGCTGGCTGCAAGTAACGAGATAACTGCTGCCGAAGGTAGGAGGAGGAGAAGGAGGACGACCCGGCCACCTCCTTACCCCTGTAACGCCATCATCATCCGCAGGTGCGCGTTACTCTCCCTTGGTCACTCTCTCTCTCCTCTCCCTCGGTAAAGGGCCAGATGGTTACTCACCTCTCCCGTGGTAAACAAGTAGATGGTCACTCTCTCCTCCATCGCTGAGTGACCAGATGGTCAATCTCCTCTCCCTTCGGTAAACGACCAAATTGGTCACTGTCCCCCGCCCTCGGCAAGCAAGCAGGTGGTCACTCTTGTCCCTCGGTAAACAACCAGATGGTTGCACTCCTCTCCTTCAGCGAAGAACCAGCAGATGTAGTTGTACTCTCACCCCCATCAGACAACGAGCAAAGTGTGTGTGACACATAGATAAGAGAACGGTCATAATAAAAACACTGGATAACTTCGCACATTTTAGAGTAATGGAATTGAAAGTCGGTAACACCTTAAGTCCAGTAACTACGAGGGAGTGATGTATGTTGAAGGGAACATAATTTTATGAGGAAGTGTTACCATATATTTTAATTATGTGGAGGAAGTGTTATTCTTTGATTCTTTTTCTTTCAGATTCAGTAGATATTCTGCTTCAAAGTCTCGTTTTCTTATCAGTAGGATGATACAGGGATTTTTAGTCTCGTACGTACGTTCGCTTTCATTCGTTTGACACTGCAAGAATTTTATTCAGAATGATTTTCGAAAAATCCTAGATATGAAATGTCAGTGTGTATGTGCATACAGACAGTTTATGACTAAACCCTACCACAAATTCCCTTGACGGAGGCTCGGACTCGTGCTCGGTCCAAGGCTATAGGCGATGACCGGGTGGTTGGCAGTCAACGCATTAGCTTGGAACGAACAACAGTAGACCATAGCGATGAGTTGGCAGCAACCAATACCTTCCGGACGCCGCCATTGAGCAGCAGCAGCAGCAGACCACAGCGTTGGCGGCAGAGAGCCAGACTCCGACCCGGCCACAATAACCGTGCAAGCGGCGGGACGTGGATCTGCCGCGGCAGAATTACCCCCCTCCTCCTCCTCCTCCGTCGTCGTCGTGCAGGGGCGACACTTTATTGCATCAACAGAGTTAATAACGTCCTCCCCATCTGGCTATAGATTTTATCACCGAGATTGCCAGTTCTAAGCGTCGCTGAGGCACTCGGGGGAAGAGAATTTGTACATTTACCTCAGGCACGGCTTTTTAGAGAGGGTGAGGCGGTGGATCGTATGTGGGTGTGTTGGTAGTTGTGTGTGTGCTCTCCTTAGTAAACTACGTCGGGAGGACCCGGGTGGGCTTTGGGAAAGGCTTGCACATGCCGCGCTATCAGGTCTGCCCGGCGTTGCTTGATAGGGCACGGACACAACACGAACTGCTGTCGTGCTGTGGGGAATGGGGGAAGAGCCGCCTGCTGTGGGAGGGAGGGAGGGCGAGGTGGTGTAGGGAGATAGAGAAGCCACTGGATGGTGGGGAGGTAGGAGAGGTTGTTGTGGGTTGGGAGCGGTAGCTGAAGAAGGAGATCGGGTACTGCGGGGAGAAGGTCTTGGAGGAAGGAGGGCCAGATGTTGTGTCAGAAGAGTTATGGGGAGAGAGAGAGAGAGGCAGCTGGGCTCCTGCTGTGGGAAGGGACGGTGTCGTGGGAAGTGTGACGACGCGATCTCGTGGCGTAAGAGGCCGTTTTGTTGCGGATTTGCGGGTGCGGGAGGGCGAGGCCTGAGGCTTTACAAAGGGCAGGGTTGGGCGAGAGGCGCCGTGCTGCGGCAGGCGCTGTGGTGGAAGAGGGGGGAGCTGGTTGCTCTGTGAGGTCAAGCTTGTGGGAGGGATAGATCCCTGGCCGCTGTGGATAGATGACTGGGCGATGCGAATAGATGGCTAGGAGGTGTGGAGAGATGACTGGGAGTTGTGGATAGATGGCTAAGTGCTGGGGAAAGACACATGTTGCCAACACAGCTGAATCAACCGGCCCCTCCATCGTTGCCAAAAGAAACACGTTTATCGCCCCCACAGCTACCACCGCCTTTGCCTAGCCTGACCGCAGCTTTCCCCACCCCCGACAGCAGCACAGTCAGTAGCTCGTAAATGCTCTCCACCTTTCCTCCCTCCACATGAGGTCTGAGACTTAACCCCAGGCCCATCACATCTCTGCCAGCAAACGGAGGCTTACTATTAGCCCCCTCAGTCTTGCCAGCAAACCAAAGACTGCCTTTACCCAGCCCCTGGCAACACATACCCACACATACACGCTGACCACTAGCTATCCATTCCAAAGAATGACTGCGCCCTTGCCCCTCAAACTCGAACTTTGCCAACGCATAGACTTCCAGGTTTCCGTCTCTGCCAACCATCCGCCTTCCTTGCCAACACAAGAGGACTGACCACTTAACAGTCATGACAACAGTCAGAGACTGGCCTGCCCCTCATCCCTGCTGACAGAGAGAGTCTGACAGCCTCCACCCTTGCATGCACCAACCACTCCTTTTCCTTGCCACTTAGCACGCAAAGACTGACCACTCTTCACCCTTTCCAGCACTCGAAGTCTAGGCATCAGTCTACCACCACCTTCCACCATTCTACCCTCTTCAAGTCACTCCTACCAGCAGACCAAGCCTGGCAGTCCTCCGCCACCAGCCTGTGGTAGTAGCAGGAGGAGGAGGGCGCTGGGCTCTGGACTGAAATTGGTAGTGTTCGGCCCCCGCCGCGCTCTCCTCAATATTCCGCGGCACGCGTACTGCCTGCCGGGGAATGTGTCCTGACCAACCCTCTGTGGCGCCGCTGTGATCACCTGCACCGCCACATACCACACCACGACCCCATGGGATTTACCCCCACCCCCACCCACCCCCCCTCTCTCCCCAGCACGAGCCACGACCCCCCCTTTTGACTCCACGATGACGACTTTAGCACTTAACCACATCCCGATTGTCGTGACTTGTGTGTGTGTGTGTGTGTGTGTGTGTGAATCACGACCCTCGATGCACCCCACCACGATCTCGGCTCGGGAAAGTCAGCACGACTCGCGACCCACAGTTGTGGCGCCACGACTTTAAGGACGACCTGTGTGTTAGCCTCTCTGTGGTGTCGTGAGGCGTAGGTGGTCCTTTTGCACGACCCAGCAGCCAGCCACATATGGTGACTCACAGCACGACACAAGACGACGACCAGGAACCGCACAGCACCACGGTACATCTCCGCTCCCCACCACCACACAGTCGGCCATAGGGGGAAGATGGTCTCGACGGACGGCCCTGTGTAAGGAGGGTGTTTTAGCCCTGGGAGCCGCCTCAGCTTCGGCATAGGGGTCGAGTTGAGAGGTGGCAGGAAGGACCTCCTCAGAACCAAGGATTTGAAAGGTGGTGATCACTGGGATTCACAGCTCCTTGTCTAAGGCATCAAACAGACTGTCCGTATTGGGAGATTTTTTCCACCCCCCAGCCGCTGTGGTACGCTGGATGGTGCTTACAGTTCTGGACCCCTAGAAGATATCAGCTTACACACTGAAGCACGTAAAAAGAATTGAATTCCGAGCTCAAACATAAGAAGAGATTTATTAAAGATCTGAAAGGATGATACTGAACGTAAGAAGGTAGTTAACAAATGGTAGCCGGAGAAAGAATGAATTTATTCGTTTTTCCAGCAAGGAATATGGAAGTTAAGCGTGAGGTTCGTCCGACCTGTGCCCAGGTTGTAACCGTGGGTGGGGCCGGTCACGGTGGGTAACGCTGGTCACGGTGGGTAACGCGACCTCCCCCACCCACGAGAATTAACTACAGCAGCAGCAGCAGCAGAAGTTTGGGATGGTACTCACACACACACACACACAGTGTAAAACAAATGCCCTTTACAATTTTGACCAGACATTGTCACAGCGTTGGTTTCCATTACTGTTGTAGCAGCAGATGGTGTCGAAGACATATCCTATGCCGGTGGCTGGGAGAGAGACCTGACCGCTGACCGCCGCGACAGGTGGGGTGTTGAGAGGAGGAGGAGGAGGAGGAGGAGGTCGAGAGAGAGAGAGAGAGAGAGAGAGAGAGAGAGGAGCACGCCAGCTTGGCCAGGATGAATTAATACCAGGCACAATATCTGGAGCAGCCGAGGACACCTCCCCGGAGAGGTTTGCCGGGCATATGACTGTGGTTCATGCATAATGGACGAGAGGCTGTTGATCTTGCCGGGCCTTTACCCACTACCAGCAAGCAAACAAGCAAGCAAGCAGGCAGGGTCGACTCCTGGACGAGGCATGGGAGGGGGGGGGGTGGTGTCTGGTAACCCTCGTAGTGTGGTGGGCGGTGTAAGGTGGGTTTGTCTTGTGTGTACGGGGGCGAGAGGCATGTCCTGAGGCAAGGGTGTGGGAGAGGGAGTGTAGACAAGCGTCGCCAGGGCTTCAGTTGTGTGTGTGTGTGTGTGTCTGTGTGTGGATGGAGGAAGCTGGTACACACACATTAGCCTTTGCAGCTCTGGTCAAGTTAGTGTTTCAGTGGCAAGTAAACTCCTGGTGGGTGGTGCTGTATTATTTGCCCTACCCTACCTGGGCCATAGCCGTAAATTCAGCTGGTGTATTGTCAAATATTAACGTGCTATGTTGAAAGGGAAACACCTCATCAAGGCGTGTGATATGTGAGAACAGTTTTTAAGGGACATTAACAAAGCCTGTTATACGCGAGAACAGATTTTAAGAGACGTAAACAAAACCTGGTATACGTGAGAACAGTTTTCAAGGGACAGGGTGAATTCCCCGTGCGTAGGATAGCGCTCAGGTGTGCATTTGAATGGTAAGGAAATTCCGTATAATGGAGAAATGGGTTCGTGACTATTCATGTGGTGTAGCCATTACCGGTCAGAGCCAGCCGGCCCGGTGGCCAGTCCGCCACCAGCAGATGCCACCACACAAAACGTCCCACCATTTCTGCGTGACCCTGCGATCTACAACCGCTGCTTCATCAGCCACGAGGACCACAGTAGCCTCCCCATGGCCAGTCCAGACCGGCGTCGTTTTATGCTATTGTCGTGATTCTTTCATGACTTGGGCAACTGATCGCGTCAGTATTTTCCAACGGCACTCGTTTTTGCTAGCGTAGAATTGGAATAGGTTCTAGCGCTCTCATTTATGACTGTAGAACTGGAGTGGGTCATTGCGTTCTCATTGATGACAGTGTAGAATTGGAATAGGGTATAACGTTCTCATTTATGACGGAATGTAGAACTGGAATAGGTTACAGCGATCCCATTTACAAGGTGTTATCACATATCTCAAAGTTACTGTGATTGTGATAGGATTTGAATTACTTTTGGAGTCTTTACTGCTTTCGTAAGCAAGGGATTTATTTACTCCTCTGTCATACGGTTCCCACTCTTTGCATACTTCTCACACTCCTTTCGATGGGTTTCGACCCCTTTCAACACGGCTTTCAGTCCCTTTCGTATGACTCTCATCCCTTTCGCACGGATCCCTCTCGTTGTTTCTGTGTTTGTGTCAGCGTCGTCCGTGTCGGTGTTGGGCGTCAGTCGGCTTCTGTCGCAGAGGAGGGTTGGCGGGCGAAGGGAGTTGGCGCCCTTTCGCACAGGCGTCACCCGCCGTGACATCCCAACTGCTGCGTCGCCGTCAGGTAGTCTGACTACATTTACAGGACCCCCTCCATAGGTATTGAAGAACGCGCAAGAAAACTAATATCACAACAATGTGTGTGCGTGTGTATTCTGATGCCGTGTATACCAGACGCGTTAATTGTCGGCTGCCAGCCAGAGATGCATGTACGAGTTCTCGTTCGGTTTTTCATCTGCCACTTTTTACAGTCTTGTGTTTTAGGTGTCGGGAATCGCAAGGTCTCGGGGACGGCTCCCGGCAGTAATGGAACCCAGAGGCAGGGCATTAATTATCTGCGGCATTGTGGTGCTGACGGACACGCTGGCGTCTTTCTTTCCGCGCGGACAACTTAATTAAACGGTTTATTGATCTCGCTCCTAAGGCTTTCCCGTGTATCAGTTTGAGAGGAAATTTGTTTCGATCTGTTGAACATCCAAGGTCCTGCTTCGTTCACTTCTAACAACGGGGTTGTGGTACCCATGACTTCGCGCAGGCAGGGACTCAAAAGGTCCCTCCTGGACGTTCAAGATAACGAGTAGAGGATAACAGATGGGAAATTAAGGACGTGGGAGTCCACCCCCACAGTGGGTCAAGGTAGAGAAAGGTTGTCACGGGCGGAGACAGGCAGTGCCAGAAGACTCCCACCTCAGGGACAAACATTGAAACCCGGAGTACTACTTACCCACAAACAGACTGAGCTTTTTCTCTTGTGTAGTGTCCTCATTCTAGTCGACGTCAGTAAAGGGAATGCTGACACTAGCTGTCCTACAGACGTGAGCAGAAGTTCCTGTTAAGGAGGGGAATGTTGGGAAAAGCGTGTTGTTGATGGACTAGCGAATAGGACAACCCACTTGCTTTCTGCTTCCCTTGTATTTCCTCTCGGATTTTTTTTTTCTTTAAATTCTTCCGTTCGTGTTATTTCCTTACCTTCCAACTTGTCTCTTCGTACAGAATTTCCTACCTCTGGCTTAGCAACAACGAGTTGGTGGATTGGGTAGGCTTACTAACCTCGGCCTCGAACAGCCCGACCTCCGAAACCATCGTAAGGTAAACGGCTTAAGCTTAAGGTAATGTCCCAGACCCCAAGCTGTGTGTGTGGGGGGGGGGTGTGTGTGTGTTAGAAGACCTCCGATGCCATCGTAAGGTAAGTTAAGGTTAGTTAAGGTCTCTCTCTCTCTCTCTCTCTCTCTCTCTCTCTCTCTCTCTCTCTCTCTCTCTCTCTCTCTCAACTCACTTTGACCACACTCTGCCACCCATTTCCCCACTTTACTCGCCGTGTTCAACGTGTAACACCAGTCTTCACCCGCTACCATAAACCTCATAAGTACCTGACATATTTTGCACACATTCATTACGCACAGGTTTCGCCACGCTGGCTCCGCAAACCACATGATATTTTCCACGTGGAAATAAGAGAGAATACGCCAGATATCAAATTTCCATCCATTGACTCTAGGAGGAAAAAAGCAAATAATATGCAGGTCTCAGTTTTTTTTTTCTTTTTATAAACGCAGCATTCTCATTAGCATGAGTAGAAATTAGCATTCATAATTATTTATTTTTTTTTTCCTCCAAACGCTCAGAATTTGCACCGAAGGCTCTTGCCTTAACTGGATGCCGGAGGAGTTCGAGTTTGCGCACGTATTCACTACATACTGATAGTGAAATGGAACACAAAGATTTAGTTCTTTAATTCGTTGGACAACTCGGTCGGTCTCTTGAGCTGCTGTTCGCATTTTGCGTTTGGCATTTATATACTTTGCTATAGCCAGTTGTAAGGACCTTCATCTATGCCTTCCAAAGAGCCTTTATAGCACTGCAGACAGTAGTAGTACAACAACTTAAAAATTTAAAAAGTAGTCTTTGAAAAGCCTTTTGTACCTACATGTAGCCTTGAGATGGTGGCTTCCCCGTCCATCGTCCATCACGAGGACCTCGCCACCCTCCACTTCAGTCGCTTGACCGTCCTGGTCATATACTGAGGTCGCATCTTTCGACATCGTTACTCAAGTTGAACGAAAACATCACCGCTCCTTCGCGTCGTGTCCTGCCTTTCCTCTGCACGTGCTCTGTGAAACAGATCGCCATCTGTCTAATGATGTTTGCCCAGGAGGTCTCCATTTATCGGTTTGGACAGTTTTCGCGTATCTTTTGCTCCCTCCATCGTGAGGGTTTCTCACAATCTCTCGGTTGCGGTAAATGTTTTGCTTTACTTTCTTTCCACTTCGGCCTTTTTTACAGGACCCGGTTTTTTTTTTTTAACGTTCCCTCGCTGATTATCGTCTCTTAGTCTAAGTCTCTTCCTAGATCCTCCTCCATTCTGGTTGGATCTTCGCCATTACACCATAATCCTCTGCGGCTTCACCTGATATGTTCTCCTCTTCTTTACCAACTGCTCTCTGCGTACCTTGAGCCTTCCCGAGTGATGCTGCCCCAACTGTATCTTCATATCCTCTCGTACCACGCCTCCTACCTAAGTTACTACGGTACCGCTATCTTTCTAGTACCACATCTGCTACCATATCTCTCCAGTACCACACCTGAAACCTAAGCTATTACTGTACCTGCATCGTTCTTCTGCCACACCTGCGTCGTAAGCCATCACTACACTCACCTTGTATCGCACCTGCCCCATAAGCCTTCACTGTATTACTGTATAGGCTTGTACAACACCTGCTGCATAGACAACAGCTGTATCCATCCGTCTCGTACCGTGTCCTTTACACGAGCCACTAGTGTGACCCAGTCTGAGCTGTGCCACACCTGTTGCGTTATTCCCCTTTCTGTATCCACCCTAACGTATGACGTGTGTATCTGAAACATATCACATGATACTGTACATTTTGATTGTCTCATTTCACTTTTAGATCTGTTAAGCAGTTTGACTGGAAATATTCAAGAGAAAGCCCCATTTCCCTTAGTAAAAATAACACGGTGTTGTCACATACCTCCGAGTAACTGTCAAGTATAGGAACTGTCGAGTTATTTTAAGCTGGGGCTCATTAAGATATCACAGCGCTTCCCCGATAATTGCAACTTCTAATTTTGCGTTTCGGATTACAGTCATAAACTATATCCAGCGTCAGGGAAGAAGACATCAGTGTTTTAAGTAAGAGAGGGTAGGTCTCCCGAGACCCACTGCCGGGTGGGGCGATTACCAAGGAATTGCTTCGACTGGACGGACTCTCGCGGCTGTAAATGTCCTCCAAGGATGTCGGTGATTTCTGAACGAAGGTGATTTGTAGACTAGTTTGTGTGTGTGTGAGTGTGTGTGTGTGTGTGTTCCAAAAAGTCATTCATTGGTCGGTCACATTCGAAAAAGAAAATCTTTCTTTTAGGGTGAAAATATCTTTTTTTTTCTTACACACAGATTCTGCATCGTGGATCATCCGTTTCTGAGCCTTGCTCTCATGACATCAACACGACTTTAATTTTCTTCTCATTCAAAAAAAAAAAAAACTTCCCCGCCACTTTCTGCAGGGGCGGAGGATATATAATTTTTAACGTAATTCGATATTTTGGCAGTGCGGAGAAAGCTGTTTACACTTTTAAGACCCCCGCGCGAGAGCGGCGTGTCCTTGCGCTGATTGGAGAAGCATTTGCCAGACGTTGTAAACGGGTTACGCCAGAATAGTCGCTGATTTTCGATTGGCGAGGAAGGAACACGATAATTGAATTCCCAGCCAATGGTTTACGGATAGCGGGCCCGCGTGAGGTCAGCGGAAGGACGAACGACCCTCCCTTGATTAGCCCGGAGGTGTCTCAACTCCTGACTAGGAAACCTGATTATAATTCTCCCTCCCTCCCTCCCTCCTTGATAGATTACGGCATCCCAGCCTCAATCTGGTATTGGATTAGAACCAATGGAGAATCATTTTGCCTCTGTACGAATGCATTTAGTTCTTTTTTTTTTTCTAGTCTTATCTCGGGCTGTTTGATACGAGGAACAGGAGATGGGCTGTTGGTATTATCTTAACGCCCTGCCTCACAACACATCCATCGCTCTTCCTTGTCGGCCGTGTTGGGAACAGGCCATCACTTCAAACAAGCCAGCGCCATAGTCCCCAAACGAGCCATCAGAGCCTTGAAACAAGCCGTCTTCTCATCTCTGCCGTCCGCCCTATCACCAGTCTCTGCTATATATATATATATATATATACCTATTTCTCTATTACAAGCATGCTTCATAAGTTGGAGTTATAAGTACTTCCTCTAAGCGAGCTTTGCATTTACGAAGAAAGGAGAAGAAGACGACGACGACGACTGCTAGTTACCATTAGCAGATTCTCTCTCTCTCTCTCTCTCTCTCTCTCTCTCTCTCTCTCTCTCTCTCTCTCTCTCT
>JAYMFT010296034.1:0-10304 GCA_038088735.1 Panulirus argus | reverse complement strand
CCCCCCCCCCCCCCCCCCCCCAATACGTTTCCGGGTCCTACCCCCTTAGTTACCGTATTGGATGGCGCTGGCAACAGTACTCGACCAGCTAAAAGTGACCCAGTGGCCGACCAGACCAGACCAGACCAGACCGGACCAGACGCTACCACACTCTAAACTACTGCTGCTGCCGTCGCCCAGGTCAAAACAGTGTCACTATAGTGATGATGATCGTGTATCGTGGCCCCCTCGATTGTTCCTCTGCGACAGAGTGATGACTACCCCTCCCCTTCCTTCCTTTTGTTGCATCCCATATTCACCCTCTACCTCTGCCCTCTACACTACTCTTCCTTCTACATACATCAGGCTCTCCTTTGGGATGGATCCTTCCCGCTGATCTTGAGCGGACTTCAGCTTATGCTACGTCTACCCTACCGAGCGTTCCTCGTGGATATCGTCCCACAATCATTTCTTCTCGTACGTCACTCACTCGCTCGCCTAACATATAACTAGCATAAAGCCAGGACTTTCCTTTGCCACACACGCAAGTTGAAAGGGAAAGCAACATTCCGTCGCAAGTCAAAGGCTAAACCATGCAACAACGTCACTCTTTTGAGGCTATTATTTCTACTCTCTCTTTATTTGCGCAGCCAATTCCTCCTACCCATAGAAGGTGCGTCGACCGAGCCAGCCGGCAAAATTTATACGTACCATTGTCACCTTCAAGGACATTAGACGATGATAGGGCAGTGTGGACAGTAATAGGATAGATAAATCGTGTTGAATTATCATTTGGACATTTGTTACGTAAGAAGCATGAATATACTAGGTGTTTTTTGGGGTTAGACGCTAGGTGTACAGACTTTATATATAGAGAGCATTTTCAGACGTAGGTAGTGGTTAGACAGGCGCGTGTGTTGGGTAGGTAGATGTATAAATGATGGGTAGATAGTGCTTAGAGTACGGTTTGCGAGCGACGAATCACGGTAATCCTCGGTAACATTGTTTTTGAAACATGGTGTTTGGTATCGTGTGTTGTGGACGAGCGACTTCAGCGAGTAGGGCTTAGAGAAATTTTTGTTTTCCTGTTACGATTTAGCCGGGTAGAGTTCAGTGTGCATTTATAGCCTGTTATTTAAGCAGTGTTAGGGTGTGTTGTATAACAGTGCCATACGTAATCCTGTGTTGTTGCAATACACGTGTATAACACCCACATAGCATCAGTGGCTCCATACACTGTGGACATAGATATATCTAATTTCCATTACATTTTTTGCACTGGAAAGGGAGGGAGTTTTACATTGGTGGGGTCCCCAGCTCTTTAACATTCTGTATTCAACAGTTTCTTAAGATTTACCTATGATGTCTGCATTAACCATGTCCTCAGTCCTTTGATTCATTCAGCCATCACTCGTACACAATAAAAGTACGTCATTACACCTTTCTCAACGAGTTTATCGATTTAATTTCGTGTTATGTCCTCTAATTGTTCTATCCCTACATCTCTTTAAGGGCTGTTCGCTGTCTACTTTGTCGATCTGTTTTAAAATCTTGTAGGTTGTGATCAGGTCACAACTCATTTTCTCTCGTGAGTGTTCGTGTGTGTGTGTGTGTGTGTGTGTGTGTGGATAGCGAGATCCCTGACATAGCACCTCCACCGCGTGACCAATGACCTTGAGTGCCACCAGCGGTCAGTCACGGCATTGTTCGTGTCACCAATGGCTGAGGAGAGTGGGCACCAGTGGGGAGAAGGGAAGGGATGGGGAGGAAGAGGGGAGAAGGGGAGCTTAAGGGGGAGAGGTAAGGGATCCAGGAAGTGGGGAGTGGGTGGGTAGGGGAGGGTGTCTGCGAATTATGTATGGCCATAGCGGATCAAGTGGTGACCCCATTTAGTGGGAGGAGGGGAGTTGGTGCCTGACCTACACCTGGTGGTGATAGGGGTGAGGGCCGCATGCCCTCCTTCCTCCCTCATTACGACCTGCAGGGTGCTATAAGATGGGCCCCCTACGCACATGCTATGGTGCTGTTATATGACCTCACTTAGTGCTGTAACAAAGGTCTACAAAACGTATAGCTCCAGTATATAACTTGCTGTAAATGGGTTATAAAAGTGTTATAAATCCGTCTTGTCTAGTTGATTGATGATATATCTTTCTTTCATACATATTCGCTGTTTGCCGCTTGAGCGAGGTAGCGTTAAGGACAGAGGGCTGAGCCTTTTAAGAGGGAAAATCCTCACTTGGCCTCCTCCTCTGCTCCTTCTTTTGGAAAAGGAAACAAGGGGAGGATTTCCAGCCCCCCCTCAGCTCCCTCCCCTTTTAGTAAGCTATGAAGAGGGACCCCTATGGGTGCTACATATACGTACAACACTCTTAAGCTGTGATTCACTTTCCAATCTTTTCTTGGATCAGATTCCATTTCCTTCATTGTCTTGGGAGCAAATTACATTTCCTCTACTTTTCTTGGAAAAGAGCACGTTTGCCTCTCCTCGTCTTGGGGTCACAATCTATATCTCCCTTTGGAGGAAGTGAATGTTAAGTCATCAGATGTTAAGGGTCATATACCTCTGTCTAGATCTAATAATATCGTCTGTTTCTGTGGTGTTTAAATGTGAAAGAACATAGTGCTTTGTGGGCACCACAACACACACACACACACACACACACACACACACACACACACACGTTGATTCCTAGATGTCCACGACCCATCCAGGCTGCCTTTAGAAACATCCTCCTAGCCTTCCTAGACCCATTCTAGAAATGTCATATCCCTGGTTGTCCTAGACAAGACCCCGTAGGATCCACACAAACAAAACAGCACATATCATTTTCCTCTGATGAAAAATTGTGGTCAAATTTCATACTTCCAGTTCCCACGTTTTCTGTCCTTCACACCACAGCCTTCAACTTATGAGCCAGGTGCCTGATAGAGCTGTTTAAGTACAAGGATGTATCCCCTAGTTAACGTGAACAGTAGTTTGTACAAAGGCTTCGGTCCAAACTGCCTTTCAAAGATGTTTAGTTCATAGGTTTATTTCCTTATTGTCTTGTATAGGTATGTAGGACAAGGGTTTGTGTCCTACCTTCCTTGCATAGCTGTTCTTTTTCACGGGTTTTATGTCCTAACAATCTTTTATAGCCGTCTGGTGCACACACTTGACTCCTAACTGCCGACAAGGGATTGTTCTAACTGCCTTGTTTAGCTGTCTAGTACGCGGAATTATGTCTCTTAACTACCTTGAGTAGCTGTCTTATTACATATGATTATGTCCTAACTGCCTTGTATAGCTATTCAGTACATTGGTTAATGTCCTAACTACCTGGTACAGCTACCTGGTACATGATTTACGTCCTAAGTAACCTGGTACAAAGGTTTACTTCCAAGCTGTCTGGTTCATCTGTTTAATACAAGAGTTTGGTATTGAATGTGTCCAGCTTGTGGATTCTCTCTCTCTCTCTTTCGTCTCCTCATTCTGTAATCTGCCCGAACAAAGAAAACTCTTCTGACAATAGCCGAACATAATTCACATGTTAATTACGCCTTCATGAATTCTTTACTCGAACCAGTTTGTTTACCAACCATTGTTTGAGAGGAGATCTGAAATCTGCAATGAATTAAAACACGAGGGAAAAAAAAAGAAAAATAGGGCTCTCTCTATGTGGAGGTTGGAGAAACGCCATGTACTTCCCCCCGCCATGCGCTTGGCACTGACCAACGGTAGTGCCTGGTGGTCACTTGCGAGAAATTAGTTTGCAAATTTTCTTATTCTCTTTTATGTTAATATGTAGTCTTAATTGTTATGTCGGGGAGCTAATTTGAGCTACTCAAAGCCTGGAGAGATTTCGCATCAAGGGAGTAAGCTCCCCTGGGGAGGATCGTCTTCAGGACGCCCAAGGGAGAAGGGGTGGGAGTAAAATTGGGTTTTGGGGAGAAGAAGAGACGGACAGAAGGGAGTGGAGAGGCGTGGGGGATGGGGAGTCGTGATGAAGGGTTAGGGTGTGAGTGAAGACAGTTGAGGAAGGGAGAAAGGGAGAAGGAAGGGGAGAAAAGGGAGGAGAGTGCTCAGAGAGGGATTGATGATGAGGAATACAATAGAGACAGGTGAGTGGGTGGAGAGAGGAGGGAGGAGGTAAGTTGGGTGAATGTGACAGAAGGGGAGATAAAGGGAAGGTGGAGGGGAAGATAGAATGGGAGAGGGAAGATAAGAGAGGGGGAGGGAAGGTGAAACGTAGGTCACCAAGTCGTTAGCGCACACTCCAGGTAACTCTTTCTTCCTTCAACGAACACGGGTCACCAGGTCATTTCAGGTAACGCGTACACTTATCGGGCCACGTGCCTGTTCAGCATGTCACTGGGCCAGTTTGGGGAAACCAAAAATAATCTCTCGTGTCACCAGGTCACGCTGGTACAGGGAACACCATAACATGTCCCTCGTAAGAACTCCGGGGTGGTCAATAGTAATCACCTTCGGAAGAAGTGATGATAGAAATCCTCTCCTCTAATCCTCATTTTACGGGATTTCATGGATGATTTGCGTGAATAATCCGATAAGTTAATCGCGGGTGCCTTTGCCTGACACATTCACCGGGTGGCAGCCAAACTATAATCCTCCAAAGAAAGTACTTCACGTAAATATAAACCCATAGCAAAACTTTTCTTATATACTTTATCGCCATTACCCACATTAGCGAGGTGGCACTTATCAAAACTATTACTACTACTATTGCTGCTGCTACTTCGATTACAATGATAAAGATAATGATAGTAAAACTAATAGTAATGATGAAATATATAATGATATCAGTAAATATTTGACTTTTTGTAAGAAACCTGCTTTAAATAGCCAAGATCTTTAAGTTATATCCTTTTTAAATTCGTATGGCATTTAATTTTCCTCGAGTCGAGTGTTTATGCAAGTCTTCAGCTCTTAATATACTGTAACCCACGAAGGCTTTCTCGATCAACAGCGTTCATCTTCGAAGCAATATAAACATAAGTGCAAAAATACAGAAAGGTCCTTTTTGCAGACGTTTATCGAAGGCATGTCGACTCATTTGGGGCTCAAACAATTTGTGGTTCAGCCATTGATTAGTAATACCACACAAGCTGAACTCGGAGTTAGGATTATCACCAAAAAATTGATAAAATGATCAGTAATATCCGTGACGAAATATTACTAAATAGACATGAAAAAAAGAGGGAAAAAAATCGGGTAAAAATATTTGCGGTAATAACTGATACTCTGAAACCCAGGGATTAATTATCCTGATACAGGATCTGTTTACAAAGGATCTGTTTAATGTCGATGAACCCAATTTACGTTTCATGAGGTGAATAATTCTTTGCGAGTGGATGATGAAGCACCACTATAGTCATGATACTGTTCACGAAACTGATTCGGATGATAAAAGAACCTTGTGGCTCACTGACTTTTGGTTCGGATAACTGAGCGAGTTTCTAGTGAATGGGATTGTTGATCTCGAGTGCATCAAGCCTTGAAGTAAGTGATCAATAGTTTTTTTTTCCTCTCGGCAAACTAGTTTCATATTGGCATTGTGAGATCCTCAAAATCTGGGCTCAAATTAAAACATATATATATATATATATATATATTCGCTAAAGAGCTCACAACTACATTAAAGAAACAAGATTAAGAATTCAAACGGAAACCAACCACACTTTTTGGTAGAATAATCATGAAAAATCAACACAAAATCCAACTTGACACAACCAATCACCTATCACTCAGTCCCCTTCCCGCACAGTGCTGGTGACAATGATGTTAACAAGCCATTCTACATCATTCCTTAACATATCACACAAAACATATTAGACACCATGCTCTACAAAGATTACAAATAGTGGTTAGCCAAGGCATTGTAATCTAAGAGTAACAAAAACACTTATGGAATTCAAGAAGCTTTAAAAGCAAAATCTAGATTCCCCGAACAGGCCAGATTTACTTTGAATTTCAATACCAGTCAAAATAAACCATAGATGGTTACGAAACAAGAATGATTCACTCGAAATTTGTTTAGCTCTACAACATAGTTCTCCTAGGAGCACTTCTTTCTCCAATCCTCTTCAACCTCTCCCCACATGACCTCATTTCAACCCCCCGTGCAAACCACATAATGAAAGTGTTCTCGTATGCAGATGACCTTATCGTCACATCACAGCATTCTGAGACCACACAAGCAACCAACAAACGCGCAGCACTACAATATGCAAATAGAACAATGACTACCTCAAAATAGAATCTCTGCATTGCCACAGAAATCCACTGTTACCCTTTTAGCTTCAGCCAGACATGAATCCAACCTACACGCCCTATTACACTGAATGATCAAACGCTCCCACTAGACAAAACACAGGAGCCATTCTAGGCATCTCATGTGATACACACACACACACACACACACACACACACACACACTTTAAACAATTACTCCTTAACGGAACAAACTCAAAACTTCAACACAAAAGCCGAAATAAACAAGACTCTCTTGAGAACACTTACTGGCACCAGTTTATAAGGGAAAGCATCCCTCAGTATCACTACAAGCAAATAAACTGCTCCACCCAGAACTATGACTGACATGGTTTACCGCCTTTACAGACGGAAACAAAAACGAACCAAACACAAAACTGAGCTCTCAACTGTTGCTGAATAAACACACTGAACACATGCACAATGAACAAGATATATCTCCAATACAGTCCTACCTCAGCATGTTTGAAACCCAGTTCCTTTCATCACCACTTAACCTCACCCACCCAAACCACTTCATAACTAACTATTACCCCCAACGCAAAAATGGAAAACTCTGTCCTGCCTCGCATTTCGGCACCCTACGTATACTTGCAGATCCTCCCCTCCCACAACATGCATCGTATTGACATAACGTATCCACATTAATTACTTGACAAACATTGAATAGCTGCCCCTTCATCCCCTCCCACAAACACAGTCTTAAACTCTGCTGTATACACCCTTCTGAAACTACAGCCCGAGACATGTGAGAGTTACTCTTTCACCTCTGCATTGTATGCGCTACTTTTGTCTCATTAAACACCTGTTTATCATATCTGAAGACTCCTCATGCCCAGGATGTAATTTCCACACCGAGTTCCTGCTATTTAGTTGTCTTGCACTTGTCCTACAAAGACAAACACCACTTACTTGTCCTGTGGTCCTGGTCTGCCTCCTCAGGCAACTGAACCAGCAGCCCTGAGGATCACAAGCACTAGATATAATCTATGAAATCAGTCCACACTGATCTAAGATAGAAATCTGATTCGTTTATTGAACTGTGGCTATTCATTCTTTGTTTGACAGTGGATATGTTTAGTGCTCAGCTGTTGCTATTCTTGTTTCATTTTGTACTAGTTCTTTGGCTGTTGATGAGAAATGTATCTAGAAACGTCCCATACTTTCATCAATAAACATGAGAATAACATTGGAAATTTTGAGCATAATCTCTCGTAGGAAATAGCGATAATAAACTAGCTAATATCAAAAGTACATTGGTCTTTAACATTCCTAAAAGACAATTTCTTGCCTACATACAAATATATATCATTCAGCACTTGCCAGAAAATCAATAGGGTTTTTCTTAATATGTAAATTTATGTAACTACATAACCTTAAAGCCTAATCAATTGGTCACCTATACAGAAATTACCTGTGGTGAGAGTAAAAAGTTTGTCATGTAAATTGTTCTTGGGTTGTCATTCGAGTAAGAATGTGTTCAGACAGTCGGAAAGAGAAACGGTCAAACAGACACACGAATTCTGATCTAATAGCCCGCATATGCTGTGTATAGTGATGGAACAATTTAGCCAAGTGGAAGGATTTCCAAACATTTATATTCTTTATATCTTGTATTTAGGACCAGCTGGGCTATCTCCTATGGTCCTTAGATTAACTGATGGTATTTAAGCAATTGCCTGAGGGTTTCATAAGCTTAACCTTTGTTAATACCATTGTTACTTGACAATGATAAGCGTTACAGAGTCCTTCCCTTTCTATTCTTTTGCGAAATATGAAACGGAATTTTTCTTCGTCCTAGTTTTTTGTCCTGCCATTACATGTTCCATCCCGAGGCAGTAGCCCGAATAAATCAAGTTAGCGCCAGACAGTATAACACTGGGGTAAAGAAACGGAACCTTACGAACACTTGATGTCATTTGGGAGACATGCTATCCAGGCATTAGCGCCCCGGGGCTGCCACGTTTCTTGGGAGGGAGAGAGCCAAGAGGTTTTTCTCTCCACCACCCAGCGCCCAACTTGCTGCTCAAAGTTACTGTGTATAAATAGATTACGAGGAGATGTGGTGTTGCGTCCGATACGGCGTGTCGCCCTAATGTCGTGTGTGTGGTATTTACGAAACTGGTAATACACATATTGGATCTTCCTTTAATGTTGCTGTTCATTACTTCCTTGTTCTGAGAGCCTCGAATGCTAAATGTTACGACTCCTTAGGCAGATATTACAGAGGTGACCATGACAAAATGTTCCCATATATATATATATATATATATATATATATATATATATACATATATATATATATATATATATATATTATATATATCGAAGATTACATAGGCAGATGAATATACTTTGCACATAGTGTGAATTCGATGATGTATCTACATTTTCATGAACCCATGACGCACGTCGGGCTGCTGCTTCTCATTGTTTCTGTGTTGAGAACCTTCACACGAGGACTAACCATTATATCATCTTTCTTCAAACATCGAAAGTGTGGAAATGAATTCCTTCATTTGTGCTTCCCCTTTTTACCTTTAAGACTCAAGTCTGGTTACCTTCGTTCTTTTTCTTACCTTATTTTCATGGCTGTGAGAATGGGCTTCATTGCAAGATCTCAAAATTTGCTGATACAAAGCAGGAAAATCCTCAGATTTATTTGAAACTTCTACAGCTTCACACTGATAAAGTTATGGACTGGACCCCTAATGGCAAATGTATTTTTGATATTAAGTGCAAAGTTGTATATATCGGAAGTAAAGATGAAAAATCAAGCTATAATAGGAATTTTGTTGAACTGCTGAAGGTAAATATAAAAAGACTGGGTGTGATAATCTCTGGTGACTTGAAACAAACTAAGCAGTGAACAGAAGCAGATGTACCTGGCTCAGGCTAGGGTAAATATATATATATATATATATATATATATATAACGTTAATGGGATGGCCTTGATTACGGCCTTAATTGCCCGTGCCGTCTCAGCTAATATAGAAAAAAAAAAAAGCAGTGAACAGATGCAGTGAAAAGAACAAAATCAGTTTCTTGGATTCATAGGTAGAGCCTTCGAATTTTACTCTAGGGAAAATCATCTAACTCTTTACAGTTCATTGGTTCGTCGATACGTTGAACATTGTGTTCAGTTTTGGTCACTGTACCTTAAAGGAAAAAAATAACAACGGAGAGTTGACAGCGTCGAGCTGCAAAGATGATTCCCGGACTGAGAAACGAATCTTAGGAGAGCAACTTAAACTTTTTTTTCAGAAAGGAGAGGGTTAAGAGGTGATCTAATGCAAGTATTCAAAGTGATCAAAGGCTTTGATAACCTTGATCTTTCAAGGTAAGTCTTTATTCATGTGATTTTATTCCTAGCAATGGATGCAAGCTTGTGGGTAAACATTTTAACTCAAATGAGAAGTAGCTTTTCTTCAACAGGATTAACATATGGAACAATTTGCCAGTTAGAGTGGATGAAAGCAGTGCTATAGACACGTTTATGACAGACTATAAATGTTTTGCTTCAAGACCACGACCTTCATTATTTGCGCCATCTTAATCACAATGACAATTTGCTGCTTATTCTCTTTGAATTCTGCCTTTCTTTACTATACTAATCTTTGAGTTTCTGATAGCTTCCACCATCACAAACAGCCCCGAAATTACCTAGCGGTCTGTTGTTGCCGCTTGAATTCCTTTGTATTTCTTTGTGTAATAAAGGCACGACTTGACATCACATAAAGATGTGCATTCATGTACAGTCTCCCAAAAAAGTATGACCGCCTGGGCCTGAAGTTTTTAATAATCTGCAATTGGCCGACCGACATTAAAACTTCGACTTCATTGCCACCTTAATGCAAGTTTACAGCTGCATCAGGGTGGCATCGAAGTCAAAAGTTTTAATTTCGGTTGGTCAGTTGTAGATTACTAGAATCTTCAGGCCCGTGGGCGAGTGTACCTATAAACATTACAGTCCTGTGACATCATGGTTAGTCACTTTATATATATATATATATATATATATATATATATATATTTATTTTTTTTTTTTTT
>JAYMFT010296033.1:0-23817 GCA_038088735.1 Panulirus argus | reverse complement strand
AACTGCATGTTAAATAAAACTCTATGAACTCCTACTGAAGTGCGATTTAACCTTCATTACTGCCATCACGGACTAGTATGATTTTCATCTCAACATATATATATATATATATATATATATATATATATATATATATATATAATAACTAAACTGTCAAAGCACCTAAAGATGAAAACCAGACCACAAGACTTAATGGATACAACCATTCGCGGCTTTAGGGGCGGCTTGCGGTATGTGAGCGGTGTGAAGCGAGAAACAGTGTGAGTGGGAACGTACCGCGTCACCCGGCCGGGAGTCGAGCAGTTGACCTTATGAATGGATCTCATTGTCTCCAGCACGCCAGGCATTGTCCGCCATGACTGTAATGCCTGTCCTAATGCCGTCTTACACGACTGCCTCGAACTCCTCGCGAATTTCTACATAGTCTATTCTTCAGTGTCCTCTTCTTCCTCTTCTTCTTCTTCTTCTTCTTCTCATTCTTCTTCTTCTATATGTGACACTAGATGTACGTATGTAAACATTCTGGGACTCTTTTATCCTTCTAAGACGTAACGTGAGTGTGGTAACTTATGGCGCATCATATTTCATTTCTTGCTTGCTATTTACAGCAAATGAATTGGGAAGTGGAGTTCAGTGACCTAGACCCTGAGTGTTGCGGTGAAAGGCTCTGTGAAATTTACAGTTGGGGGGAGTAGGAACATGGCTACCATGGGCTTCAAATGCCAGAGTGGAAATTCTAAGAAAGAAGGAGAATGTTTCAGTTCAAGTTGTCAATAAGCAAGGGAGGATCGAGATGTGCTGTGATGAAGCGATAAACAGTACTCCGACCACCAAGCATTTGTAAGGTATGAAGGAACAGAGAATGAGCAAAATGATAAAGGAGAAACGATGAAACTTTGAAACATATATTATGAACAGGTCAGAAGAAAATCAAACATTTCTCCGACAATCACTAGGAATATATGTTGTTTATAGAGCAAGGTAATCAGGCTTAGGTATTCAGAGGGGCAGAGTTCTACCTGAGGATGTCAGGATGCGTGAGGACTTGAATAACAAGTTCAAAAGTGTTTTCACAATGGAAGACACTGTAGCCCCTGCACCACTGAGATGGAGTGGAAGACAGCCTACGGCAGCAGTGATATATGTAATAAAGTCGTGCTCGTTATGGAATTTTACCACAAATCATGAATATGTGTACAGATACACTAGACAGACCTCTTGAAATGCTGATGAAGGGAGTGGAATAAGGCAAAACTTCATAACTGTCTATGAGAAAAGAGACTGGGGAAAGGAGTTGAACTTAAGACCAGTCTCACTGAAGATTGTGATTTGACAGGTACTGGAAAAGATAATCAAGAAGTCATTACCTTATAGAAAGCCAGTATGGTTTCAGAAAAAAGGGAGTCATGGGTACTGAACCTCTCAGAATTCTACAAGAGAGTGAGCTCAGCACTGGACAAAAGAGAAGGATAGGTGGATTATTTGTATGTGGAATTACAGAAAGCTTTTGACACTCTACCGCATAGGAGGATTAGATTAAGAACTTGGATCACTAGGCAAAAATAAAGGGGGGAGATTCCTCCGATGGTTAGGTGAAGATTACCTAAGGGAAAGGCAACAAAGAACTCATGTCAGATGAACCGTTTAGAAATGGGTTGAAGTTATCATTGGAGTTCCGAAAGTTTCTGTTCTGGGACCATTTCTTTTTCTTGATCTCTTTGAACGACTTGCTGGAAAGATATGGACTCCTGCCTGAAATATGTTTGCGGATGATGCAAAGGTCACGAAGGAGGATTGCATCAGCTTACAAGGGAACCTCAACAGACAGCAAAGCTGTTCTGATACACGGTTGATGAAATTTAACCCAAGTGAATGTAATGAGCATGGGCCACGTGAAAGAATGCCTCGATATGAATATTACCTTGCAAGAAATACGATGCAGATATCTGTATGCGCGAGAGAGATTTGGGAGTCAACATCGTCCCTAACCTGTCGCCAGTCCCACCTTAGGGGAATAATAGTCCAGGAAACCAACTGCCTGTTGGCAAATACTCGAATTGTACTGAAGTTCATGGATGTGGATATATTCAGCAAGCTGTTCGCATAATACACAAGGCCAGAACTAGAATGTGTTTCTCACGCTTGGTCATCGTACTTAAAAGAAGCACAAACAACTCTTAGAGAAGATCTAGAGGAGGGCAAGAAATATGGTAACAGAAGTAAGAGAGCCGTGTTAAATGGAAAGACTAAAGACCTCAGATTTGCCCGACATAGACGAGAGAAGAGTGAGAGGTGACCTGATCAAAACCTTTAAGCCTTTAAACCTGGTTGATGAAGAAGACAGCGAACAGTTCTCTTAAAGAAGACACAACATGATCCTGAAGGAAAAGCTTGTTAGAAAGGATAGATATTGGTACTTTCATACGTTATAAAGAAGTGGACTAATGGATTAAACTGAATGAGAATATAGTAACTGAGGACAATTATACGAAAGTCTAAGATGTTTCATAGCAGAGATGGCTCAATAGATGGGGCCCTAAGAGTACAGGAACTCTCATCCTGTACAGGAGAAATTGGTAATTATACACACACACACACACACACACACACGCTCGCGCGCACGCGCGAGTTCGCGAACTATCAAAAGCAGTCATCACTAAAACACAAGGAAAGGACATGGGTCATAAGACTTATCGATACTATTTCTGGACACAGTATCTCGCCTCTGAGCATTTTTCTTTTTAAGAAATCTAGTGTTCCTAAGACTGTAGTTTTGGCGTAGATAAGGTAATATCATGCCCCATTATTCGGTAATTTTTGGGTGATTTTCCGTGTTTATGTTCATATTTTTCTTCACCGAAAGATCTTCCCCAGAAGCGTTTTGATTACCCATTTTTACGTTTACTGAAAACGTCATAAAGTAACGCTCCTCTCGTATCTACAGATCCCCCGAGACGTTCCTTAATGTTGTAGCTCGGATAGGAATGGTTTCCTCTAATGGCCCGAGCATAAGCTCTCAGATATACGAAGGATATTTACCAATCACCCTATTTACAAATAATCTACAGTTGCTTATAACACTTACCATAATAACATCAGCGATCCAGGTTCCCTGTTGGACACAACGGGAGGAATATCCGAAGGTCAACGGCTGTAACCAGCGTCCAGGTTAACTCTCGTCCCCTTGTCTGAGGGCAACGGTCACCCTTCCATCTCACCAGCGTTGACGTGAGCTTTCCCCGCGCAGGCATGATTGCCGCATTGAGATAGATATCGTAAATGTATCTACTGAATATCGTATCTATATCATATAGTTAAAATCAAGATGATGTAAACTAATTAGATTTCAACGGCGGTGTTCTAATACAATCATATTAACAAATTAGACTTTATTTGGAATCTTCTTGATCCCAAAAGTGATGATTCGAGACTCGTTTCGAATCAGTGAACACTGAGTAACAATAAACGAATCTAACAATACACAATATCTTAGATATACAGCAATTACAAGCTTACATGGGCGAATGTGACACACTCCATCAAGTTTCCCTTGAAACAAAATCAAGTCCTCAAGTAAACTGTCTTCAATTGCCTCATCAGAAAGTACACAGGATTCAAAATCACCCACTCCAGGTTCGGTCGGGTTCGAAACAAACAAATGAAAGCTAACGTACAGCATAAAAATTGATTTACAGCATAGAAAAAGTCAAAAAGATGTTTGATGGAAGTGGACGTTCTCGAGATGAGGCAGCACCATTATGCATACCTCAAGTAAATGTTCTTAAGCACACACATACACACACACATGAAAAAGAAAAGAATACAAAAATACAAAAAAACACAGCAATGTTGCCCTTGACGCTTTATCATGAAGAAAATTTAATGTTCCATATTTGGAACGAATGAGATCTGGAAATCCCTTATCGCCTAGGAGTAATATAATGCTTTAGAAATCAGATGAGAAGGTTGGTTTTCGTGGGGAGATATGTTCAAATCGATCCTTACTGACAGGACGAGCGATGACCCATCTGAAGGTTGAGTGCAGGATCCATCAAGAACATCCTGAAGGTTTCTTTCATGTCTCGCCTCAGAGATGAGAGGACATCGCAGCCGGGGATCAGGGTGACGCGGGACGGAAGTGTCGGAGTCTG
Organism: Panulirus argus; assembly: GCA_038088735.1. Classification (NCBI taxonomy): domain Eukaryota; kingdom Metazoa; phylum Arthropoda; class Malacostraca; order Decapoda; family Palinuridae; genus Panulirus; species Panulirus argus. Next base: position 19,666 of record JAYMFT010296033.1, on the reverse strand, counting down.
GGTCCGTCTGCCTCGAGTGAGGGATCTGATCTGGCCGCAAGTTTGCAACGCATGCAACTCAGTCTTGATGTCATGTCCAAAGCCATCCTCGGGGACTGTGACGATGCCAGGAGCCAGAGTCAACAATGCTTGACTCCCACGTACTCTGAACACCCTCCTCTGGCCTCGCTCGGGGAAGCCCGGACTGGAGGACAAACAAGACGTCAGAACGTTGAATTTCCGAGCCAGTGAGAGAACGGAGTTATGATCACGCGATCTTCGTGTATATGGCGGGATTGATATGATTGATTTGTGCCGGTAATACCGACACGAATTTACGGTGCACCCCATGCTCATCCTGTGAGCGGTAGCGCAAGAGGATTACAGGGGCCACAAAGGGTCTTAGTCAGACCCCAGTGGGTCGCGAAGGATGTTACATAGTTAAATCATATTAGATGTTTCATTACATAAAATACATAATTTCATGTGGTGAGTTCTACCGACTAGATTAAAAAAAAGTGGATACAAACTTAGAATTTCAGGGACACGTTATTTACCGTCTCGTTACGATTCGTCTCCTTCTCACATTTGTCCTCACGATTCGTTCCCTCTGGTCCCCTTGCGCGCCTTTCTCGTGTTACATGAGCTAAGGAAATCCCTCGATTCCGACGCCCCTGCTGGTCCCGCCCCAAGACCTTGGGCCAAGACATGGACGCCCAGACTCCGCAACCTCACAACAGGTCGGCGACGCCAGCGTTACGAAAGAGATCTATTTTGTCTTTTCTTCATATACATAACTGCTCCAGGACCAGTTTCCACGAGAGAGTCCTGGTGTTACCCATGACCTATCCAAAGGCTCCTACAGCCAAGGGCCGCGCTACTTCCAGTAGCAGGGAAATGCATGGTTCCTCCGGAGTGACTAGTTCATTGACGAGACTTTACTCCCAGAGAAAAAGCCCCGCCAAAGTTGTAGCCTTGAGCAAGCGGAGTTCTGTAACACCTTAAGAACATGAAACATTTAACAAAAAAACGCTTCTATATTTTCGCATGTATGTAAACATTCCATAGAGATGACGCCACCTGGGCATCACAGGTGTATACCATAAACCCCGAGAGACTGAACGGTGTTTAGCGATAAATGTTTGAGAGGTTACCCTTCCAGCGTCGTACATCGGACAATATATACGAAGTGCGGAGGGGGAGTAGTGGACGATGGAAACTAACAAACAAGTTGTTCGGTGAGCGGTGAGCGCTAGCCGCTAGCCTAGCCACCGTGGAACAATCTCGTCGTAGGTACTTGTAGGCAGGTAGATGGGTAGATAGGTGAGTAGGTGGATAGGTAGATAATTTAGAATAAAAATCGATACTTCCGGGTTTTAGTTTTCAACCGCGCGCAATGGACCCGGTGGAACGAGGAGTTAAAATGGTCGCATTCGACCAGCACCAGAAGCAGCAGCAGCAGACCCACAACACATCATTCCTGCTCAGGCCTTGCTTGGGGCAGGAGGCAGGACCTGTACAGTACAGTACACTATAGGTGGTGAAATATGAATTCACAAAATGATAAAACTAACTCAGTGTATAAAACGTTTGATGTAAAAATCATCTGGGTAATTTGTTTAAAAAGGTACTATAGTACAAAATACAATGTTCCCCTGTGTAAACACCATACTCTGAAACATATCATTAGCACATGCCACATATAGAAAGACGGTCTTCGCGAAACAGTATAAGATACAAAGGAGGTTTCATCCGGCCAGTATCGTGCCTTTGTACCTCAGCATTTCACACACAGACTCCACGACACTCCACAACGCTGGCTGGTCTCCTGTGTTGACCCGTGTGATTCACAAGCGGCCCATCGCCGCATAGTCTCAGGGCTGCTAGGACTGGTCGACCTTTCCCCTGAGCATGCACCCAGACTATGGAGAACTTGTCGAAAATTCTTTCGCGTACCCTTGGGAATGTTGAGCAGCAAATTATTTTCATTAATTTCATATATCGGGTTAAAAGAAAAAAATATTCGGACAGCAGGTAATCCCGCGTACTAAGAAAAATTTCCCTCGTTCGCCATCCCGTGCTAGGCTATGTGTGCGTATGCATAGCAGTAAAGACATGGCAACATATGTGTGCACGAGGTTGATAAAAGGGACAGCACGAGTGCAAGACTGTCTCCCCGTGACACACACCCCGCAAGCAGGCGCTCCTGCTTTACCCAAAACCAGCGTCGCCTACCCCGCGGCCAGACACCACAACACATGTCCACAACCAAACTCCTGCTTCGACAGACGAGGGTTCCGATAGCGTAGAGTTGTCTGCGTCCATAAAGCGTCTTCCGGTTATTCAATCACATTTATAATCCACGCACAGAACACAGATTTGTTAAGAACATTTACAATATGTGGCTGTCACTGACTCTGTAACCTGACCTAAATTTTCTGAAAATCTAAAAAGAATGTACTTTTGAACATACTATACCAATTTTGAGATTCAGGCAAACGAGCTGGAGACGAGACGAGTATTTTCCCACAAAGCTAAGAAGACCTGTGAGTGGTTAAGGACATTATGTCCCTTGACACGTAAAGAATGTCCGTGAGTGAAGACCGAATGTACAGCCGCCGGTACGAGTTCCCTGGGTCGTAACAGTCTCGTAAATGTGCCACCGTCGCTGTCCCTCTTCTTAACCCCCCCCCTCGTCCCTCGATCCCTGGGATATGAGGAGGGGGAGGGGGGACAGAGGCACACCATTCGGTTAGAGCGACAGACAGTAGATTATCGAGTGTATGTGTGTGTGTGTGTGTAAATACTCTCCTACATTATATTTCATGGTCTGTATTGATATCACATATGCATTACATCAGTTTCCAGTACATCATATGAAACAGGTAATAAACCTAAAATAGGTAAAAGATAATTGATTAATAAATATCATGCAACGTGTGTTAGTTAATTTGTTGTAATGATTATATTTTTTTTTTCTGTCAAGCAAAGGTACATTTCTTGCATTAGTAAAACATAAACTCACAATTATTACTGTTATTATTGTTCACCTAGAAACTGGATATTGGTTAACGTAGGATAAACGCGAACACGGCTGTCAGCTCATATTGCAGTGACGTCAACTGAGCCACTCCTTATCTTTCATATACCCTCACCATTTGCCACTTCGTTATCTCCGCTTCTTTTCCAAACTCACTCACTTTGGCAAGAGAGGCAAAAGTGAAAGCTCGGATTACATAGGTATAGATCTGTTGAATACACTTGGTGAGTTGCATGAGAGAGATGACTGGGAGGGAGGGAACATTTACAAAACATCTGATTGCTGTGGGGCTGTGTGGCTTCAGGAGAGATAGAGAGTGTGTGGGACGGGTGCTTACAATGAAGAACTTACGTGAGGAATAATTGCAGAGAGTGAATTGTGTGTGGCAATTATGGACTTGGGAAAAACTGTATGATAGTGTTGATTGAGATGCCTTGTGGAAAGGTCTACGAATATATGGGGTAAATTGAAAAGGTTATTAATGAAGTGAGGAACATTTTTACTGGGAGAATGAAGCATGGAATGGGATGGGAAGAAGGTGAGAGGTTAAACTGGGAGGGAGGGAACTGCATGGATCATGGAGCAAAGGCAGGTCTACGGTGTATTGGGGGATGGACGGTGCACTAGTGGCATGGGAAATAAATCGGTTGCTGTTTGCAGGTGGTGCGAGTCTGGTGGTAGACTCCAGACAGAGACTCCAGAAGCTGGTGATGGGGTTTGGGAGAGTGTGTGAAAAGAGATTGTTGAGAGTAAATGTGAACTAATGAAATGCACCAGAGAGATGAGACAGGAGGGTTTAGGTGTATATTTGAAAACACGTATCCATCCAGCCAGTTCACACCTCAGTGAAAACAACACCATACTCCTGAGCACCCCGTAACTTTTATTTTTCATTTTCTAAGGAGTGCATTCCTCTGCTGAACCGCTGTTTCTTCTCCCCCAACCTCAACCCCCAAAGACAAGGGACCTAGATGATGGACGGTGCATGGAAGTGTACATGGCATCTGATGCAACTATACTTACTGAAGTGAGTCTCGGGGGAGGGTAGGGTGGGTCCTGGGTGCGTTGTGGAGTGTGTGGACGGAGAGGTCAGTGTCTGTTAGGGCACAGATGAGCATGCCTGAAGATACTGTAGTCCTGACTGTTGCATGGATGTGAGTCTTGGCACTTATACTCAAAAGGCCTGGAACAGAGTGGACGTGTTGGAAATTGGATGCCTGAGGACTGTATGTGTATAATGTGAGATGAGTTGTTCGTGTGAGGAGTGGCAGTGTGAGCGGGAGGGGTCGTGGTAAGCACAGTCTAGATGAGAGGGCTGATCAGGGTGTCGTGATGCGGTTCGGTCGTATGCAATTTTGTCAACGTAAACATGTCATCCTCTCGGGACGCTAGATGACTAGCGCCCCGTGCAACCCAGGGGCAGTGCGGCTTCTTAACAGCAACAGCTTTCTTATACGTTGTTGGAGCTGGAGTTATCGCGGCTGCTGGCACCAGACTTACCCTCCAGTGGATCGTCTTTAAGGGCTTCAAAGTGTACTCATCCGGATTACGAGGCCTCAGATGGGTCTCGCATTGCTATTTTCCGTCACCACCTCCCCCGGTGCCGGGAGTGGGGGATTTGCGTGCCCGCTGCCTTCCATAGATGTGGTAGCCGTTTCTTAGACTCCCTCTCCGGAATCGAACCCTGACTCCCCGTTATCCATAAAGATGGAGTGAATGAGGCTGGGGAACATGAGGCCAGAACATCTGGGAGGGTGAGAAGCTTGCGTGAGATAGAACGAATTAGATCAATATGATATATAGGGAGCAACGTATTGCTAGTTGTCTGAACCAGGGCACATGATGCAGTTCAGGTAAACCATGTCATAGTTGTGGATATGTGAACAGACACATATGCATACCTATGTTTTGCCATGGCTGTACGGGAGAACCCAAGTGCAGTACAGCCCTCTTGTGGTGTGAATGAGAGTGAAACAGAGTGTGGGCGAGTGCTGCTCTCTAGCGGTGTTAGTGTGAGTTACTATTATTGTCAGTTGCTTGTCTAAGTGGTGAGGTGTGTTTGACGTGGCATGAGGTGTCATTTTGGAGTGTTACACCAGCACTGTACAGACCTCCCAGTTAATTGTGCCTTTCAAGCCTGTGTTCCTTCAAGCCATCTGTACTCTCGATAAACTTAGTGTGTGTGCAACCTACGGTTATCATTAGCCCTCAACAGGACACCGTGAATTCCCTGTCAACAACAGTTAACGAGGTTTGGCTGTTGATGGTGGGATTTGAGTTTACAACAGTTGGAGGAAGGATGTGCGGATATCAGGCTGATTTTTGCCTGTTCCTGACGCCACTGCGTGAAGGTAGGAAACGCAATTGTGTATAGCAGCAGTAATAATGATTATATATATATATATATTTTTATATATTTATATATTCTGTATCGATGTAGCAGGATTCCACCTGCTTGGGGTTATACTGCGAGTGATAAGTCACATTCTGAGTTGTATCACCGTCTGTTGACGAAAGGGAGTACAGTATAGTTCAGGGACTTCTTACGCCAAAGGAAGCCAACATTCCTCCGCTACTGCAAGTAGCGCAGCCTTGAAGCTGCAGGAGCACATTCAGTACTCACTTCATGACTCTAGATATCCCAGTACTTATTGCCTGACCCAAATATCCCAGTATCACTGCATGACCCAAATACCTCAATACTCATTGCATGATCCAAATATCCCAGTATTTCTGCATGACCCAGATACCCCATTAATCTGTCACGTTTTAAATGACAATAGTTGCCTGATACAGCCATATTTCATTGTGGACATTCCGCTCCACATAAAACATCATGCACTCGCCCTACAAACGGCAGTTCGCTTGGCTATTACACTCGGCCCAGGAATAAGGGAGAAGGTTTTCCTCGGTAGATTTTACGTACAACGCTAACCTAACAGCGCTAAGTTTAGCGACAGCGCGTATCTGTTGGCCTCTGTGCTGCCTTTGCTCGACAACCTCATTTCCCGCGGCCCTGTATGTACCATCGCGCTTCCATCGGCACCACATCTAGCTCATCGCTACTCACGTGTGGCTTCCACAGCTCTCCATCATCCACAGCATCTCCAGCGCAGGCAAAACTCGCAGCAGTTTCACCAGCGACCTGTCCAACGAGACACCGTTACCGAGCCGTCTGCAACTACGACCGTCTCCAGCCCGTGTATACAACCAGCTCTGCAGGTAGTGAGTGTGGTTATCACACAAGATGTCTTGAGGGATCAGTCTTTTCGGCACCAGGCGCTGGGTGACGCCTTTGGTAAGAGAGTCCTGGGTAGGTCAGCTCTTTATCGTGTGTTGCCGTCACCAGCACCGTCAGAGAGTCTTTCAAATGATATCAAGTTGACGGCTGCCAGAGTTAGTGCGAATCAGATCTTGACTGATTGATTAACAGTGACATTAGTGACATTTGCTTGAGTCAGTTACGAGATCGAGACACTATAGACAGCTTAACTAATGACCTGAGCAACTCGGAACAGTTGAAGACGAGTCGTACGGAATACTGAACATTTATATTCACGCTGAAAATTGTACCCAAGTACTCGTTACTCTAGTATTGATTACTGGTGTTCTTTAAACCACTCTCATGATAATTTCTTGTATTGATTAGCTCGACGTTTATTACCAGGGCCAATAGCTGTTCGGTAGTCTATTAGAGATCCATCCGTCGCATTTCTACATTTAGTTGCAACGATTATGTCAATCGTTGCCTAATTATCCCGCTGAGAGTATATTTCTGTGTCCTGGACCCGTAGCTTTTAATTGCTCGTACGCGAGTGTGACGTGTTTGTGTGGACGTGTGTCAGACGGGGGTCTAACTAACTCGCTGTCGATTAGATTGCTGGTTTATCCCCCGAGAGTACTACTGCATATAGGCACAAGTGTTTTGCCTATGTTTTGCCTGTCTCGAGTCCTGAGCACTGAAGATGTTCAAATGGGTTTACCGATCGTCTTCCCCTTGTGTGGTTGTCTTCCCCATGTGTTGTGGTCTTCCCCGTGTGTGGTGGTCTTCCCAGAGACCTTCCCTGTAGCCTGGGGTCCTCCTAGCCAATGCGATCGATTGTAGCTCTCCTCAGTGGTTCTACCGTCAGTCCCTTACGGTGGATAAACAGTGATAAGGACCTTACACTGCATGACCCAGATATGACGGTGTTCACTGCATGACCCAGATATTTCAGTGCTCACTGCATGACCCAGGTATCTTATTACTCTGTACATTATCTAGACACAAGGGTACAGAGTGCAGGACCCAGAATCACCAGTACTCACTGTATGACCCACATAAACAAGTTATTGCCGCATGAACCAGGTATAGCAACACTCGCTTCTTAAGCAAGATAGCACTCATTGCATGACCCTGACAACCCAGCCCTCAATCCATGACTCAGCTATCCCAGTGCTCACTGCATCGTCCACATATCCCAATGATCACTGCATGACCCACTTACTCAAAGCTCACTGCATAACCCAGATACCCTAGAACTCGCTGCATGACCCACATACTAGAGTAGTCACTGCATAACCCACATACACCATTGCTAATTGCATGACTCACATACCCCAATACTCACTGTATAATCCACATACTCCAGTACTAACTGCATGACTAACACAGCCCAGTACTCACTGCGTAACCCACATACCATAACAGTCATGGCATAACCCGCATACCCCAGTGCTCACTGCATAACTCACATACCCCAGTCCTCAATGCATGACCCACATACTCCAGTACTCACTGCATGACTTACAAAGCCCAGTGCTCACTGCATAACCCACATACCCCAGTACTCAATGCATGACCCACACACTCCAGTACTCACTGCATGACTCGCACAGCCCAGTACTCACTGCGTAACCCATAAAACCCCAGTACTCACTGCATGACTCGCATGCATCAGCACTCTCTGCATAACCCAGTACCTACAGCATGACTCGCATACCCCAGCATTCACTGTATAACACAGCACTCACTTTATAACCCAGACACCCTAGTACTCACTGCATGAATCACATACCCCAGTACTCGCTGCATAACCAAGATACATCAGTACTCACTGCATGACCCGCATACCTCATGTTCACTGCATAACTCGCATATCACAGTCCTCATTGCATGACCCATATATCCAAGTACTCACTGCATAACCCAGATACCCCGGTACTCACTGCATGACCCACGTGCCTCAGTACTCACTGCATGACCAGCATACCCCAGTGCTTACTGCATAACCCATATACCCCGGTACTCACTGCATGACCCACATACCCCTTGCTCACTGCATAACACAGATACCTCAGTACTCTCTCCATGACCCACATACCTCAGTACTCACTACATAACTCAGACCCCCAATACTTACTGCATAACCCAGATACATCAGTACTCACTGCATGACACACACACCCCAGTGCTCACTGGATGACTGACATACACTAGTACTCACTGCATAACACGCATATCTCGGTATTCACTGCAAAACCCAGATACCCCAGTACTCACTGCATGACCCACATACCTCAGTACTCATTGCATGACTCACACTCCACAGTACTCAATGCATAACCCAGACCCCCACTGCTCACTGCATGACCCACATACGTCAGTGCTTGCTGCATAACCCAGATACCTCAGTACTTGCTGCACGACCCACATACCTCAGTGCTTACGGCATGACCAACATATTTTAGTACTCACTGCATGACTTATTTATCCCAGTACTCACTGAACAACGTAGATAACCCAATACTCACTAAATGACCCACAAACCTCAGTACTCACTGCATGACTCGCAACCCCAGCACTCATTGCATGACTCGCATACACCAGTACTAACTGCATATATCAGATAACCCAGAAATCACTTCATGACCCACATACCTCAGTACTCACCGCATGACCCACATACCCCGGTGCTCAATGCATGACTTACATACCCCAGTACTCGCTGCAACACCCACATACCCCAGTATTTACTGCATAACCCAGACACCCCAGGATTCGCTGCATAATCCATATACTTCAGTACACGCTTCATGAACCACATTCTCCAGTACTCACTGCATGACTCACATACCCCAGTAATCACTGTATGACCCACATACCTCAGTACTCGCTGCGTGACTCGTATACCCAGTGCTCACTGCATGATTCACATACCCCCGTACTCATTTCATGATTCATATACCCAAGTACTCACTGCATGACCCAGACACGCCAGTACTCACTACATGACTCACAGATCCCAGTATTCACTGCATAACACAGAATCCCCAGTACTCACTGCATGACTTACATACCCTAGCACTCACTGCATAGCCTAGTACTCACTGTATAACCCTGACACCCTAATTCTCACTCCATACTCACATACCCTAGTACTCACTCCATACTCACATACCCCAGTACTCACTGTATAACCAAGATACATCAGTACTCACTGCATGACCCGCATATCCTAGTTCACACTGCATTATTCTTATATCACAGCACTCACTGCATGACCCATATATCCAAGCACTCACTGCATAACCCAGATATCCTAGTCCTCACCCCATGACCCACATACCAGAGTACTCACTGCATTGCTCAAATACTCCACTACTCACTGCATAACCCATATACTTCGCTACTCACTTCACGAACCACACACCCCAGTACTCGCTGCATGATTCACATACCCTAGTACTCATTGCATGACCTACATATCTTAGTGCTCGCTGCACGACCCATATATTCCAGTGCTCGCTGCACGACTCACATTCTCCAGTACTCACTGCATGACCCACATAACCCAGTGCTCGCTGTCTTTTTTTTATGTTGAAGGCTTCAGTCACGGACAAAAGTCCACATCAAGGCCGGACCCTAATTGAAAAATAGAATTAAGAAACGCGGAAAAAAAGGGAAAGCTTTTACGAATTTTTGAGAAAGTGAAAGACCTAGACACTCCAGTATTCACTGCATGACTCACTCACTCCAGTACTCAGTGCATGACACATACCCCAGTACTCACTGCATGACCCACATACCTCAGAATTCTCTGCATGACCCACATACCCCAATACGCACTGCATAACCCAAATACCACAGGACTCGCTGCATAACTCTCATACCTCAATACTCGCTGCATAACCCACACACCCCAGTAGTCGCTGCATGTCCCATATACCCTGGTACTCATTGCAAAACCCAGACACCCAAGTACTCACTGCATGACTCGCATACCCCAGTACTCAATGCATGACCAACATACCCCAGTGCTTACTGCATGACCAACATACCCCAGTGCTTACTGCATGACCTACATACCCCAGTACTCAATGCATGTCCTACATACTCCTTGCTCACTGTGTAACCCAGGTACCCCAGTACTCACTGCATGATCCACATACCCCAGTGCTCACTGCATGGCCCACTTACCTCAGTACTCACAGCATAAATCAGAAACCCCAGTACTCTCTGTATGACTCAAATACTCCAGTACTCACTGCATGACCAACATACCCTAGTATTCACTGCATGACCCACATACCCTAGTACTCACTGCATAACCCAGACACCACAGTACTCACTGCGTAAATGACATACCTCAGTACTCTCTGCATAACCCAGACACCCCACTACTCACTGCATGACACACACACCCCAGTAGTCAATGCATAACTAAGGCACCCCAGTACTTACTGCATGAGACACATACTCCAGCGCTCGCTGCATAACCCACATACCACAATACTCACTGCATGACCCACATACCCCACTACTCACTGCATGACCCACATACCCTAGTACTCACTGTATGACCCATATACCGCACACACACTGCATAATTCCGACACCCCAGTACTCACTGCAAGACTCGCACACCCCAGTACTCACTGCGTAAACCAGACACCCCAGTACTCACTCAGTGACCCATATACCACGGGACTCAGTGCATAACCCACATACACTAGCCAATGCATGACCCACATATCTCTATACTCACAGAATAACCCCCATAGATCAGTGCTCACTGCATGACTCGCATACCTCTGTACTCACTTCATGACCCATATACACTAGACATCATTTCATGACCCACATACCCCAGTACTCACAGCATAACCCCCACAACCAAGAATTCACTGCATGAACCAAATGCCTCAGTACTCACTGCATGATTCACATACCCAATTTCTCACATTACTTACTGCATAACCAACATACCCAAGAGTTCACTGCATGACCCACATATTCCAGTACTCAATGCATGACCCACATATTCCAGTACTCAATGCATGACCCACATACCCCACTGCTCACTGCATGACGCATATACACCAGGACTCAACATAACCCATATACTTCAGTACACACTGCATGACACGCATACAACAGTACTCAATGCATGTCTAGCATTCCCCAGTAGTCAGTGCATGACCAACATACGCCAGTACTCAATGCATGACCAACATACGCCAGTACTCAATGCATGACCAACATACGCCAGTACTCAATGCATGACCCACATACCCCAGTGCTCATTGCATAACCCAGATACCTTAGTACTCACTGCGTGACCCAAATACCCCAGCGCTCACTGCATGAATCAGTTACGCCAGTACTCACTGTACAACTATGGTACCTCAGTACTCACTACATAACTCAGATACCCCAGCACTCACTGCATGATCCGCATACCTTGGTACTCACTGCATGACTCAATTATCCCAGCACTCACTGCAAAACCAAGACACCCAAGTACTCACTGCATGACCCATATGCCTCATTGCTTGATGCATAACCCAGATACCTCAATACTCACTGCATGACCCACATTCTTCAGTACTTATTGCATGACCCACATACCTCAGTGACTACTGCATACCCCAGATACCCCAGTTCTCACTGCATGATCCATATACCCCAGTACTCAGTCCTTGACCCACATACGCCAGTACCCATTGCATGCCACACAATACAGTTCTCACTACATAAAACAGATACCCCAATACTCAGTACATGACCCACATACCCCGTTACTTAATGCATGTCCCACATACCCCTTGTCGCTGCGTAACCTAGGTACCTCTGTATTCACTGCATAGCCCACATACCCCAGTACTGACTGCGTGACTAACATACCCCAGTGCTCACTACATGTCTCACATACCCTAGCACTAATTGCATGACCAACATACCCCAGTACTCATTGCATAACACAGACATCCCAGTACTCTCCTCATGACCCACATACTCAAGTACTCACTGCATAACTCAACCCCAGTACTCACTGCGTGACTCGCATACCTTAGTTATCATTGCATTACCTACACACACCCCAGTATTGATTGCATGACTCGCAAACCCCATCACTCATTGCATAACCCAGACACGCCAGTACTTACAGCATGACCCATATACCTCAGTACTCACTGCATGACCCACATACCCCTGTGCTCACTGAATATCTCAGATACTCATTCCTCACTGCATGACCCATATAACCCAGTATTTACTGCTTGACCAACATACCCCAATACTCACTGCCTGACCCACATACCCCATTCCTCACTGCATAACCTAGATAACTCAGTACTCACTGCATAACCTAGATAACTCAGTACTCACTGCATAACCCTGATTCCTCACTACACAGTGCATGACCCAAATACCCCATTGCATGACTCACATATTCCAGTACTCACCGCCTGACCCACATATCCCAGCAGTCACTGCATAAACCAGATACTCCAGTACTCACTGCATAACCCAGATACCCAAGTACCCACTGCATGACCCACATACCTCAGTACTTAATGCATGACTCACATACCTCAGTAGTCACTGCATAACCCAGAAACCCCATTAATCACTGGATAAACATACTTCATTGCTTACTGCATAACCCAGATAACCAGAACTCGCTGCATGATCCAGATACTTCATTAATTACAGCAAGATCCATATACCCCAGTACTCACTGCATGACTCACACAACCCAATACTAAATGCATATCACAGACACCCCAGTACTCACTGCATGGCCCATATATCTCAGGACTCAGCGCATGAACCACTTACCCCAGTGCTCACTGCTTGACTCGCATACCACCGTTCTCACTGTATGAACCACACACCTCAGTACTCACTACATGACTCACATACCCCAGTACTCACTGGATGACCCACATACCACAGCACTCATTGCATATCCCAGAAACACCAGTACTCACTACATAACCCACATACCCCAGCATTCACTGCATAACCAACATACCTCAGTTCTCACTGCATAACCTAGACACCCCAGTACTCACTGTATAACCCATGACTACAGTAATCACTGCATAACCCACATACTCCAGTACTCACTGCATAACCCATATACCCCTGTAATCAATGCATGACCCACATACCCCATTACTTATTGCATAGCCCACATACCGCAGTGAGTACTGCATGACCTGCATACCCCAGTACTCAATGCATGACGAACATACCCCAGTGCTTACTGCATAATCCATATACCCCAGCACTCACTACATAAGCCACATACCCCAGTACTCACTGGATGACCCACATACCACGGTACTCACTCCATGACCAACATACCTTAATACTTACTGCATAACCCAAATACCTTAGTACTCTCTGCACAATATAGATACCTCAGTACTCATTGCATTGCCCAGATACCCCACTTCTCACTGCATGACTCGTATACCCTAGTGCTCAGTGCATAACCCAGATACTCCAGTACTCACTATATAACCCATAAATCCCAGTACTCACTGCATGACCCATATACCTCAGTACTCACTGCATGACTCAATTACCACAGTACTCACGACATTACCCAGACACCGAAGTACTCACTGCATGACCCTCACACCTCAGCACTAAATGCATGACCCACATACCTCAAAGCTTACTCCATAACTATATACCCCAGTTCTCAATGCATGAACAAAATACTTCAGTACCCATATACGCCGTACTCACTGCATGACTTGCGTGCCCCATTTCTCACCGCATAACCCAGATACCTCAGTACTCACTGCAAACCCACATACTTCATTAGTCACTGCATGACCTACATATTTCAGCGCTTCCTGCAAAACCTAGATACCCCAGTGCTCACTGCATGACCTACATACCTGAGTACTCACTGCATGACCCATATACACCAGTACTCACTGCATAACCCAAACACACCCGTATTTACTGCATAACTCACGTACTCTAGTACTCATTGAATAACCCACATACCCCGATACTCACCGCATAACCCAGTCACCCCAATGCTCACTGCATGACACATATACCCCAGTACTCACTGCGTAACCCACAAACCACAGTAATAACTGCAAGATCAACATACTTCAGTACTCATGCGTGAGCCACATACCACAGTGCTAACTGCGTGACTCGCATATCCCAGTACTCACTGTATGACCCACATATCCCAGTACTCGCTGGATAACCCAGACACCCCAGTACTCACTGCACTATTCACATACGCAAGAACTCACTTCATAATTCAGACACCCCGGTACTCAGTGCATAACCCATAATCCCAGTACTCGCCAAATAACCCAGACACCCCAGTATTTACGGCATGACTCACATACCCCAGTACTCGCTGCATAACCAACATACCTCAGTACTCACAGCATGACCCACATAACTCAGTGATCACTGCATGTCTCGCATACCCCAGTAATCACTACTTAACTCACAAACAACAGTAATAACTGCATGACCAATATACCTCAGTACTCACTGCATGAACCACATACCCTAGTGCTTACTGCAGGACTCATGTATCCCAACATTCACTCCATGATCCACATACCTCAGTATCAATCCAAGACCCACATAGCTCGGTACTCACTACATCACTTACATATCCCAGTACTCATTGCATGACCCAGACAGCCCAGTACTCACTACATGACTCTCATATCCCAGTACTTTCTGTATGACCCACACACCTCACTACTCACTGCATGACTCACATACTCCAGTGCTCATTGCATCACTCATTTAAGCCAGTACTCACTAATTCAGTCACATACCCCAGTATTCATTGTATAACCCACATATCACGGTAGTTACTGCGTAATCCACAAACCTCAGTACTCTCTGCATGACTCATACCGCAGTACTCATTGTGTAACCTACATACCCCAGTAATCACTGCATGACCCACGAACTCCGGTACACACTGACTGACACACATAACCCAGTACTCACTGCATAACTCACATGCCACAGTACTCACTGCATGACCCACATACCTCAGTGGTCACTGCATGACCCACATACCCCAGTGCTGACTGCATAACTTAGACACCCAAGTGCTCACTGCACAACCCAGATTCCCCAGTACTCATTGCATGACCCGCATACCTCAGTACTCACTGCAAGACTCAACTTCTCCAGTTCTCAATACATAACCCAGACATCCCAGTACTCACTGCATGACTCACATACCCTAGTACTCACTGCATAACCCAGACATTTTAGTACTCACTGCATGACCCACATACCCCAGTACTCGCTGTATAACCCAGACACCCCAGTATTCACTGAATGACTCACATACCCTAGTACTCACTGCATAACCCAGACATTCTAGTACTCACCGCATGACCCACATACCCCAGTACTCGCTGCATAACCCAGACACCCCAGTACTCACTGCATGACTCACATATCCTAGTCTCACTACATAACGCAGGCACCCTTCTATTCACTGCATGACTCACTTACTCCAGTGCTCACTGCATAACCCAGACACCCCAGTACTAACTGTATAACCCACATACCACAGTACTCACTGATGACCCTTATACCCCAGTACTCGCTGCATTACTCACATACCCCAGGTCTCGCTGCATAACCCACATACCTCAGTACCCACTGCATGACCCAGACACCCCAGTACTCACTGCATGACCCAGACACCCCAGTACTCACTGCATGACCCAGACACCCCAGTACTCACTGCATGACTTGCATACCCCAGTACTCACTGCATGACTTGCATACCCCAATACTCACTGCATAACGCAGACACCCCTCTACTCACTGCATGACTCACTTACCTCAGTACAACCTGCATAACCCAGACACCCCAGTACTCACTGCATGACCTACATACTCTAGTACTCACCACATAATCCAGATATCCAAGTCCTCAGTGCATGATCCACATACCCTAATACTCACTGATGATCTATATACCCCAGTACTCACTGCATGACTCACATATCCCAAGTCTCACTGCATAATCCACATACTCTAGTACTCGCTGCATGACCCAGACACCCAGTACTCACTGCATGATTCACGTACCCCAGTGCTCTCTGCATGACCCACGCACTCCAGTATTCATTGCATAACCCAGACACTCCCAGTGCTCACTGCATAACCTATATACCCTAGTACTCACCACATAATCCAGATACCCAAGTACTCAATGCATGACCCACATACCCCAGCACTCACTGCATGACCCACATACCCCAGTACTCACTGCATGACCCACATCCCTTAGTGCTCCATAAGTAACCCACATACACTAGTACTCACTGATGACCCTTATACCCCAGTACTCACTGTATGACTTGCATACCCCAAGTCTCACTGAATAACCCACATACTCTAGTACTCACTGCATAACCCAGACACCCAGTACTCACTGCATAACTCACGTACCCTAGTGCTCACTGCATGATCCACACACCCCAATATTCACTGCATAACCCAGACACCGCCAGTACTCACTGCATGACTTACATACCCCAACATTCAATGCATAACACAGACACCACTCTGCTCACTGCATGACTCACCTACCCCAGAACACACTGCATAACCCTGACACCCCAGTACTCACTGCATGACCTACATACCCTAGTTCTCGCCACATAATCCAGATACTCAAGTACTCAATGCATGACCCACTTACCTCCAGCACTCAGTGCATGACCCACATACCCCCAGTACTCACTGCAAGACCCACATTCCTTAGTGCCTCCATGAGTAACCCACATACCCCAGTACTCTCTGCGCGACCCACATCCCTAGTGTTCACTGCATAACTCATACACCCCAGTGATCATTGCATTACCCACATAAGCCAGTACTCACTGCATGATCCACATACCTCAGTACTCAATGCATGACTTACATACCCCATTACTCACTGCATAACACAGACATCCCTCTTCTCACTGCTTGACTCGCCTACCTAGTACACACTGCATAACCCAGTCACCCCAGTACTCACTGCATGACCCAAATACCCTAGTACTCACTGCATAACCCACACATCCCAGTACTTGTTGCATGATCCACATAATTCAGTACTCACTGCATGACCCACATACCCCAGTACTCACCACATAATCCAGATGCCCAAGTACTCAATGTATGACCCACATACCTCAGCACTCACTGCATGACCAACATATCCCAGTACTCACTGCAAGACCCACATCTCTTAGTGCTCAATGCGTAACCCACATACCCCAGTATTCACTGCATGACCCACATCCCTAGCGCTCACTGCATAAGCCATATTTTCCAGTGATCACTACATTACCCACATACGCCAGTACTCACTGCATGATCCACATACCTCAGTACTCACTGCATGACCCACATACGCCAGTACTCACTACATAACCCAGATACCCCGATACTCGCTGCATAATCTACATACCTTAGCGCTAACTATACAACCCAGATTCCCCAGTTTTCATTGCATGACCCGCATACCTCAATACTCACTGCGTGACTCAACTACCCAGGTGCTCACTGCATAACAAAGACTCCCAGTACTCGCTGCATGAATCACATACCCCAGTACTCGCTGCATGAATCACATACCCCGGTACTCGCTGCATAACCCAGTTATTCTAGTACTCACTGCATGACCCACTTACCCCAGTAATCAGTGCATAACCAAGACACCCCAGTACTCACTGCATAGCCCAGACATTCCAGTGCTCACTGCATGACCCACACACTCTAGTACTCGCTGCATAGCCCAGACCCCTCCCCCCCAACCCGTATTCACTGCATGACTCGCATACCCCAGTACTCATTTCATAACGAGACATCCCAGTACTTATTGCATAACCCTTATACCTCAGTACTCGCTGCATGATTCAACTACCCCAGTACACACTGCATAAACCAGACCCCTCAGTACTCGCTGCATGACCCACATACCCCAGTACTCATTGCATGACCCACATAGCCCAGTATTCACTGCATGACCCACATACCACATTACTCACTGCATAACTCACATATCCCTGTGCTTACTGCATGACTCAAATACCCCAGTAATCACTGTATAACCCACATACAACAGTAATCACTGCATAACCCACATACCCCAATAATTACTGCATAACCCATATATCCCAGTACTCACTGCATGACCCATATTCCCCAGTACTCATTGTATTACCCACATAACCCCAGTGCCCACTGCATAAACTAGATATCTCAGTACTTACTGCTCAACTCGTATACCTCTGTACTCACTGCACGACCTACATACCTCAGTGGCTCGCTGCATAACCCGGATGCCTCACCATTTACTGCATGACCCACATACCCCAGTACTTGCTGCATGACCCACATATCCCAGTACCCACTGCATAATCCAAATACCCCAGTACTCACTGCATGACCCGCATACCTCAGTATTCACTGCTTGACTCCATTACCCCAGAACTCACTACATGACCCACATAGCCCAGTTCTCACTACATGGCCCACGTACCTCAGTGTTTACTGCATGACCCACATACCTAAGTACTCACTGCATTACCCACATACCACAGTGCTTACTACATAGCCTAATACACTATTTCTCACATCATGACCCACATACCACAGTACTCACTACATGACTCACATACCTCAGTTTTCACTGCATTACCCAGATACCTCAGTACTCACTGCATTACCCAGATACTCCAGTACTCACTGCGTGGCCCACATATCTCAGTACTTACTGCATGACCTACCACATACCCCATTACTCACTGCATGACTCACATACCCCAGTAATCACTGCATAACCCAGATAGCCCAGTACTCACTGCATGACTCATATACCTCAGTACTCACTGTATGACTCACATACCCCAGTACTCACTGTATGACTCACATACCACAGTGCTCACTGCATAACCCAGTTACCCCAATACTCACTGCATGACCCACATACCTCAGTACTCACTGCATGACTCACTTTCCCTAGTACTCACTGCATGACTCACTCACCCTAGTACTCACTGCAGGACTCACATACTCCAGTACTCACTACATAACCCAGATACCCCAGTACTCACTGCATGACTCGCATGCCTCAGTACTCGCTGCATGACTCACATACCCCAGTACTCACTGCATAACCCAGATAGCCCAGAGTTCACTGCATGATCCATGTACCCCAGTACTCACTGCACGACACACATACTCCAGTACTCACTGCATAACCCAGAAACCCCAGTACTTACTGCATGACTCGCATACCCCAGTACTCACTGCATGACTCACATACCCCAGTACTCACTGCATGACCCACATACCTC
>JAYMFT010296022.1:0-10304 GCA_038088735.1 Panulirus argus | reverse complement strand
TATATATATATATATATATATATATGTGTGTGTGTGTGTGTGTGTGTGTGTGTGTGTGTGTGTGTGTGTGTGTGTCGAATTATACATCCCAGAACCACTTTTACGGGGTTCCTGCACCTTTAGGGTTGCGCCACAATCACTAGCTGGGAAAGGACGGACTCCTCTGGAATTATGATAATTTCCTGGACGATTTATTGTACCCCTTTTCGTCCACTAACGGAAATACAAACCAGCCGAAGGTGACCTACCCCCCACTGTCCGGGGAAAAGGGGAGAAAGAATACTCCTCGTGTATCTCTTGTATGTCCTCAAAGACGATGAAAGGGGGTGGGGGGACGTCGGGGGAGCGGGGGCAAGAATTCCTCTCCTCCTGTGTTATCACTTTCTAAAAGTGGTAGCAGTGGAAGGAAATAAGAGAGGATTAATCCCAGGAAAGAGAGAGAGAGAGAGAGAGAGAGAGGATATATATCCTGTAATCCGACAAAGTGACAAACTGGCAACTTACCCCACTGGCGAAGGTGATAACTGGCTACGTATAGCCGATTATATGACGTCATGTGACGCAGGGCGAGGCTAAGGGTTGGGTTGGTTGGTTCCCGTGTGAGTGTGACTAGTAAAGTGATTATTTCATACGTGGATCGTGACTTTTACTTTCAGTTTCCTTGCGTTATGTCTGTATAGCGAAAGGCTGTTGCGATTTCCGCATAGGCAAGACCAGGAGGATCGGATCATCCTTAAAGAAAACTGTAATCGTTCTTTTAAGTAAAGGTAGTCAAGGTAAACTGAGGAATAGATTCACATGTTTTTCAGTGATCGTAAATGAAGTTATGATAATTATGTTAATACTAATAATAGCAATAATGATAATAATAATAATAATAATAATAATAATAATAATAATAAATAATAATAATTATTATTATAATAATAATAATAATAATAATAATTATTATTATTATTATTATAGTCTCGGTGGTGTTTGTTGACAAATCATCCAATGCCATGGGGTTCATCCTCGATAAGTGACGACATTGGCTTGATTTGAGCCTGTAACCCCGGCAAACTGATTGTGCACCCCATGCTCACCCTATGAACGGTAGCGCAAAAAGGATTACAGAGGTCACAAACGGTTTCTTTTATTTTTTTTTTTCATCAGACACCAGTGAGCAGTTATTTGGCATATAAATTGTAACAAAATTAGTTCATTACAAGGTCCTTCATGTGGTAAGTTTTGTTGACTAGATGCAAAGCGTGGAACAATTTTAGAATTTCAGGTATCTTGTTATTAAGAGCAAGGTATCATGGCCTTTCTTACAGGGTTTGTTTAGACCTACCCCTAAAAGGCTCTATATTTTTCCCGTTCCAGGACATAGTGTTCTAGTCTGTGTCCATAGTTTTGGCCACAAGCTTTGCAATTCACACGATGGCAGACGGTGTACAGCCTACCCCAGCCTTTCATCGCTCCTCTGGTTGGGGGTAAAGCACCACAGTTGTGACAGGCTTGGTCAACCGACAGCTTGTTTACTTCGAGTTAACCCATGTCCGGACCCATAGCTCTTTCTGACAGGCCTAATGAGCCTACCAGAGTTTGAAACTAGATGAGATCATTCTATGTTCACTATATTCTTCTTCACTACAACTTTATCTTCCCTATAGCCTTATCTTTACTAAGCTAGTTCAAGGCTGGCTGGAACGTTTTCTGAGAATAGATATAAAGATAGACAGACAGATACTATTATTAGAAGTATATAAATTATCATCACTTATCTCTTGGTTTCTCTCATTCTCTCTCTAGTGGCGTTTATTATTGATTGCTGGCGAGGAGAGACAGTGACATCGAAAGATAATTAAAGATGTACAGTCAATAAAGACTTACATTATCCATGTGGATTTTTTTTTTTTCATTTTACGACAGAGGCATATTGCAAGTTGAACTACAGTGCCTGTGTGTGTGTGTGTGTGTGTGTGTGTGTGTGTCGCTCCTCCTACCATGATTTGAAGGTAGTACCAGGAAGAGGGGGAAGAGGTCCAGTTGTTGTTTTTATTCTCCTCCTTATGGACAGAATCAGCTGTGACCTTCACCAACTGTTTATATAAGAACCACAGTTATCCAAATACGTGCAGGTCATTTAATGTGCTTCATTCATACTGTAGAGGTCCATGACGTTCTTATATGATGATAACTTTACAATAATTCTGGGTGTAGTCGCTTGCTGTGGTCATGAATTACCTTTTTTTTTTTCCTGATCTCTCCTAGATTGCGTTTGGTCCTGTAAAGGTATTTGCTGGACAGGCTATTTTGAAGCCTTTGTGTTTGCTGATTGAGTTGTCAGTGATATACGGAGGCACGACCCACTAAGGCATTTACTTTTTTTTTTTTTTTTGTCTCTTAGCGTTTGATAGCCTTCGAGTTCAGTCTCTTTGACTTGTCTGTCGGACAGTGTCACCCCTCTCTGTATTCTCCTCTATCCCACAATGTCTTCCGCTGGGTTCTTGTTAGAATAATGATTTTTTATTGCTCTGCGACAGTTGCAGGTTCTTATTATCAAATGATATTTGGTGTCTTAAGATAAAAGGTAGGATATCTTTTCATATATCACAGGAGCTGTTTGTCTAAGAGGTGAGTTGATTGCTTAGTTCATTACCTTTGTTAGTAGCGGACAGATATCTCTTTATTTGATAGAGAACGGGAGGGTAGGGGGTACAGAATGTACAGGAGGGGGTACAAGTTGTGCAGGAGGGGGGGTACAGGTGGTACAGAAAGGGGTACAGGATGTACAGGAGGTACTGTAGGATACAACCTCTCAGCTCTCCATCATGATTGTTTTAAGATATTACTACATATAGATCATGTGATGTTATGGAGAACCATAACAAATGCAGACATCCAACACCCTTTATAATTCATCAAAGTGTTATATAGACGGGTTGCTACGCTTTTTCTCGTGGTCTGAAACTCGCAGAAGAGATCAGACACACTTTTAGTAATTACTCACGTACAAAGCTAGAAGGGACAGAAGTAATGTGAAAAGATGCAACTAAGTGATGACGAAGTTAAGGAGTTCCAACAGACAAACTTTTGCTTCCCGGCAATGTAACTCAGGTAGGTGGGGGGCAGCCCATGGCTGCTGAACTGTCTGTCTAGTGAAGAACCAAAGACTCCTCACGGTGCGTCGTGGTGTCTGGCAGGCCTGTGAAGGCTCTCTCTCTCTCTCTCTCTCTCTCTCTCTCTCTCTCTCTCAACACTACGAAATTACGGAATATGTCTTTTTTTCCACTCTAATCAAAATTTCTGAGCTTGGGGAGAGTATTGTTCGCGATGCAGTCTGAGAGAGATTGCGACGAAGAATCTTCATGATACCCATAAAACAAAATCTGTTTTATTTACATGTACGTACATATACATTCACAAATGCCAGTGGACAACTAGTTGTGTAAGCAAGAGGGACTTGAAGAAGATTTGTACTCTGGATTCCTTCTGGGAGCTCGGGACGCCCTTGCTATGGGGACGTGAATAGCGGCCACAAGCACCGGCAGGAGTTCGGGAGGAGACAGGGCCAGGCTGCTACCGCCTGCGATCCGGGAACAAGGCCAAGGCTTCGGCTAGCAAGATCAGGTTGTATCGTGGTGGGGGAGGAGCTGCTGCTAGTCTCCTCGCTGGGGACAGTGGACGTGAGGGGAGCATGCCTGACCTGAGGCGAGAGCCACCTGCAGAGGTCAGGGGAGAGGTGGCGAGACTATCTAACCCAGAGTTGAAGAGACCCATTGCGGTGATGGGTCTCCGAAGTGGGAGTATGCTCTGCCGTGGGTGATTCTCTAGGAGTCCATGATGCCTGTGGACTGAATCGTTTTCTAGGGAGAGTGGAGGGGATGGCAGTGCATAAGGACGGACACTAGGTGGCAGCGACGCGAGTTCGATGAAGCTCGATACATTTCGCCGTGGGAGGAGAGGTGCGCCCCCTAAGCTGTGGACGGATCGATGTCTCGGTGGGACGGAGTTGGATGTCATTATACTTGTGCTGTGGGAGGTGGACGGATATACGTCAGGCCTGAGGGTAGAACGCTTTTTGGGTGAAAAGAATACAGACGAGAGGGTATCTCTCTCTTGGGCAGAGTCTTTGGATGGTGAGGAAGAGAAGGGTGGAAACTTGTTTGACGTCTTGACAGAGTGACTTGCTGTAGCGAGGGGGCTGGGCGGGGTGAGGGAACTGGGTGGGATGAAGTAAGTGGGTGGGATTGCTTTTGGCTTGTGGGTCGATTGGGCTGCTTGTGACGAGGGATGGCGTGGGACAGAATGCATCACGCTATTAAAAGAAGTAGACCGAGCGAATGGAAGGGACGAGGCCCCTTGTGGCTTGGCTCCTGATGGGTATAGTGGTGTGTATGCTGATGGTCGTCGGGGTCCACTGGGCACCACTCCTTGCCCAGGTAGTGGTGGGGGTGGCGACAGTCCTGGTGAGGAGATGGGAGCTGGGATCACATCTGGTCTTGTGCTGGGGAGATTGTTGTCGTTTCTGGTAGCGCCTGGTCGACGGGCGACTGGTTGATATTGCTGGGGAGGGAAACGACCAGGCATTGTCGCTGGGTTGGAGTGCGAAGGTAAGGGACGGCTGCTAAATCCCCTATTGACGGTACTGGTGCCTCCCGAAGGCGCGGTTGGAGGGAGCGGGTGTGTTCCTTGAAGGGATGGGTGAGGAGGGTAGTTGGCCTCACCTTCGTAAGTCAGAACAGGTTGGTGACGAGGCTCGCCAACCGTGTACTGAACCCTGAAGTAGCTACCATCAGTCAGGTGCACGTAGTAACTGCGGAGAAAACGCACCAATCAGTCGCAGGATTAGAAACATGGAATCATTGTCTCGGGAATTAGACATTTTCAGACCTGGGCACCGCGTATGGCCTGGCTGGTATCCCTTCGAAGATATGGCAAGTGAGGTCGAAGAAGGTTGTTGATAAGGATCAAAGATTCGTGAATGTTCTCACTCACTATCTTTACATAAAGGAGACTTAGAGCAAAGAGGAGCCAGTCCTTGAGAGAACGATGGAAGGAGAGAGTATCACAAACATACTATTATCAAGGCCCGTATGAAGAGTCACTTCTATCATTACATATATCACATAGGTACGCTCCTTATAGAGAGAAGATTATTCTTTTTTGTGAATTACATTTTATTACTAAATGATTTCTTTCTTCTTGCTGCCTCGTAAGCAGAGGGAGGTGGCAGCAAAATACCTTCTGTCAGCAGTGCCCTTTCGGTAACCGTCTTGCCTCAATATAATCCTACTTTTACCTTTCGAAATAACTAGGACCATATTGGGAAGTGACGACTCAGAGGACGGGTGCGTGTGACAGAGAGAGAGAAAGAGACGCTAAATGACTCACCACCTGATAACACATCCTCTTGGGAGGATAGGACGGGAATACATGACAAATGAAGGGGCCTTATAATGAAGCGATAGGGGGTTTGAACGGATCATCCGCTCCTCTTGGAGGAGCAGAACATATTGATCCCTCCAGTGTAGCGTGCGTGCGGCCCAGAATATCGTAGGGCACCACAGACCTGATATTGATTAAAGACTAGCTTGACCACTCAATACTCGGCGAGCTGCTGCTGTGTCATATGATTACTGTGTGGCAGTTGGCGACTCAAGGGTGGGCCGTTTTGATAACTGTTTCTTTCCCTATATATCGAAGCTTTGGAACTCTACCCTCTCATGTCTTTTTCAATAACTGAGACCTAGCACATTTTAAAAGACAGGTTTTTTCACTTTCTCCAAAGTTCGCAAACACTTTCCCTTGTCTTTTCTTCTTCCCTTTCACTAAAATCTCTCTATATTTATATTAAGACCAGGTCTTGAACTACAGTATGCTTCTCGCGTTTGATCACCGCACTTAAAGAAACACAAGGAGCTAATAGAGGAGGGCAATAAAAATGGTATCACAATAGAGCTGAGTCACAGTAAGACATTAAAAACCATAAATTCGTCTACCATGGAAGATAGAGAAGTGAGGGAAGACTTGATCCTGATCTTTAAGCTTTCGAAACAGTTCAAAAATGCCAAGAGATAGTAGAGAAAGTTCAAGGGATGGGGGCCCGCTGATGCAAAACCCCTTCCACGTACAGCATAGATAAGTGGTTACAATCATATTCATATGTAGACTTACATACATAAGCACACACATACATATGTAGACCGGTACACTCACGTGCCCTGGGTGTTGGGTCCCGGTACACTCACCTGCCCTGGGAGTTGGGTCCCGGTACACTCACCTGCCCTGGGTGTTGGGTCCCGGTACACTCACTCACCTGCTCTGGGTGATAGGGTCCGCGGTGTACTCACTCACCTGCCCTTGGTGTTGTCTCCGTCTCGCTGCTCCTGGTGGCCGTAGTAGTTGCCTGAGGCCGGGTCGTTCACGTCCCACTGGAAGCTATAGCGAGAGGGGGCTCTGGGGATTTGGCCTCCTTGCCCACGGGGCCCCTGGTTCCCGTACCTGCTGCCCCCGGCACTCGTCAACGCCCCAGCGACCACTGACAGCACCAGAGGCGCGACCTGGTCATACACACACAACACCATTACGCATTCTGTGTTCTGGGTATCGAGGGGAGAAGAGGTGAATGGACATATATCATTCCTTGTGTAACTGTTATGAAGCGAGCAGACTGCATTCTTCGGAGGCTTTACACTGTCACGTCTCTCGTAAATGTCGTACAACCGTGTCATGAGCTCTAGTATATCTACCTGTCACACAGCGGTGTCATGATCTGTCGTATATTTATATCATACATCTGTTTTATAGGCTGTGATACTACAAGCAACTTGTGATGCAACTATCGCATGAGCTGTCATTCAAATGTGTCAAGAGTTCTCATCCAGTAACCCCTGCTATTGTTATACACAGTCTACCGCTGGTGGGGCTGGCATATTACACTAACCTTTACAAAACTATCACCAGTTCCTATAACTGTATCATACATTTTGAATTCAAGCCTAGAATTTCTCAGCCAGCTGAGGTAGTATATAATGATATCTAAATGATTCAAATCAATCACTTTTTCATCCTTCATGATGAAGTATCACCACTGAATGACCAGACATAAATGAATCAACATTCATCCAATCATTAAAAAAAAAAAAACTTCATGATCTTGCCTTAAAAACAGAAAAGTAAATTCCATTATACTTATTAACTATTCTCATAGCCTCGTTGTGGACATTTTCACACTCTCAGATCACCCAGGCTTGATATCAAAGGTTCTTACGGTAAATAATTACACAGATACAATACAAACTATATCTACCTGACCCCTTCGGAGGTACCTTCATAATCAGAGGCTGGGAAAGGCTGTGAGATTGACTAAACTCCGTCGCACGTTTCACGGTTTTGATATATATTCGCGGAGGGCAGGTGGGCGTGGCCTGACACACCTGACGTCGTTACAGTGTTAGAGTGATAGTCGAAAGGCCAATCGCCAGTAGGTGGAACGCTCTCAGTCAGGTTATAGGTCCATAAAGAGAGAAAGGAGGAAACCTGGCAAAGGCATTATCTATCATTTATTTGAACTATCCTTACATAAATACAAAACGACTGGACTGTTGCGTTTAACGCACGTTAGCTTTACCTTCACAATCCAGCAGTATAAGCGGATATTCACTTTATTTTTTTGAATAGAATATCTTCTGTGACTATTTTAATTTACCATAATCACCCACTGGTGACATCATGTGCGCTGGACTCTGAAAAAAAAAAAAAACTGCGTTCCAAATAAGATCATGGGAAAATAATTGTTTTGCGGTGAACGGAAGAAAAAAAAAAAAATCCTAGGTTTTCATTGGCAAAAGTGTCACATGTAACAACTTTTTTTTTTGCATAGCTTATTTCAACGGGAAAAATATATCATGTCATTTGCATACACAAAAATATGTGTAGATTTATCAACGTTTATCATTCTTTTAAGGTATGACTTGTGAACGCTGGCAACAAGAAGAGGAAAGGGGGGGAAGGCAGTATGGATAATAAACAAGAGAGGCTTAGCATCACCTTGCAGAACGCCACAGCGTATCTAGAGATCATGAGAGCACAAGTTATTTACTCTGATATCATATTTAGAACTGAAACAAATGTGAAACATAACATAAACTACGTTACAGTAGATAGTCAAACAGTCTATCAAACATCACAGATCAAATGCTTCTAAATCGGTGCAAGTGAGTGGCGTAGAGAAATGCTTTTCGCTGTGATGCTGTGTGGTATCCATTTCTACATAAGCTTATCAGTAAACTGTTGAACATCAGCGTTGAATATCCTCGGAAATTATTGGATATTTGTTTACCAAAAGTGTTTTAGCCTTCGAGATGATAACATGATAGTTCTCAAATATTTATGCTTATGCTTTTTCTTACATAGCCGTGCCTTAGAAATATTCATCTTCTTATATCCTTCCTAACACATTCGACCTGACTCTTTCCATATGGTAGATTTCCCTATACCTTCAAAGCTCCTGGATTATTTCTCCTCTCTGTCATCATTTCTCCTCCCTTTTAGCCATTGATCATATCTTTTTTAAGGCCTAGGCTCGACGGCGAATTTCAGTCTGTGAGCAGAGCTTAGAAAAAAAAATATATATATATACTTTGGGAAATATACTTTACTTTCCGCAGTTCAAATTGTTAAACAAACGGGCGAAAGTGTGATGAGAACAAAAGAGCCATCTATTGAGTAGATCCGTAACTATGTACGATTGCTAACTAGTAAAAACACCACGGCATACGTGGATTTTCCGATCTTTGGTTATGGCAACAACTTGGACCGAGTGAAAGCATCAAGTGAGTACAAGTCAGCTGCCGAGATCTGTACGTAAGGCAGAAAATATACGGAAGAACAAGCGATAATCGGAATATTTTTTAAAGTGTTAAGTGGTGCAAGTGTATACGAAGTGCACTTTCGTGGTGGAGTTGATGATGTACCGTAAGGACAGAAGGAGTGTCATTCTCTTTGCTATTGCTGGGCGAAAACATAGGTAAGCATTGCATGTCGAGAGGAGAGAATGTGTAGTGTGTTTCATATTTGAGCTTTATTACCATTGAGAAACGTTTTATATATATATCCAAAACGTTCGAGAACTGAGTATATTGTAGGATTTCTTTTTAGTACGTATATCCTGATGATGGCAGACGATAGATTGCCGTATGTGATTTAGCCTAACGAGTGAGTTAAGCGGGGCATTTCCCGGCTGAATTTTTGATGTACAGACAGACGGACGGACGGTAGTCTCTCTAGAAATGGCTTTATGTTTAAGAAACACCCTGTTGTGGAGAAGAGAATGTATAAGTGGACGACAGTATTAAACGCAATGCATAGAATGTGAATGCATGATAGTACGATAAGTTGTTCCCAAATATTAACGCATCAGCATCCAGGAAAGGTATTGCATTAAACTTTGTGTGGCTATAAAAGTTTTACGATCGTATTTTGATGCGGCAATGTCCTCGTTGTATATAAATATTTGGTTTCCGTGCTCCGACTTTCGTTTCCGTCGACAGATTGTTATGAAACTTTAGGTTAATAATACTGTCACCATCCTTGCAGCATCACCACCTTCAGTCCTTCGCCACCATCATTACATCACTCCGTCACCACCCTCATTCAGTCAACGCCACCACTCCACCACCTTACGACAGTAGCATACTCCAGTAGGCGGAGCTGTTATTTCTTACAGAATATTTTAAGACCCGTATACTCCCACAGAGGGTAGGATTGCATAGTGGCCTTTCAAACTCGCTTTTCTATAACTGTGGGTGTTGGGGGCTTTCAGAACTATACTGTATCTAACCAAAGTGTACCTGACCACAACCTAGCCTAGCTTTACTTACGTTTTCTATTTTTTCTATTATTTTTTCTGCTAAACGCAACAATTTCCCTTATTTTGCATGGTCAGCCTTCCCTTGTCTCGTTACTAAATCTGATAAGGTAATTACGAGAGGTATCAAGGGCTCTTTTAGGATCAATTTTACCTAAATACGAGCTCAGAAATGTTTATAATGAGAAGTGGTATTAATATTAGGAGACTGTTGCACACCTAGACCTTCCTAAGTAGGGTGTAACTGTTTCCTTTACCTGTGTTGCGTTAGATTTTACGTACAGCTTCAGCGTCCATCTTGTATTTCATACAGGTGATCTAGAGTAGCGGTAATGTTTCCAAAGTTTCCACATATTGAACCAAGGGAGCCAAACCTAACTTACCCTAACGTAGGTTCACCTGTTTTTAATATGAATGTCTTTTAAGCATCATCTGAGGTGTATCTTTC
>JAYMFT010296011.1:0-10304 GCA_038088735.1 Panulirus argus | reverse complement strand
ATTGTGTGGCCATCGGCAACTCAAGGGTGTGCCGTTTTGATAACTGCTTCTTTCCCTACACGTCGAAGCTTTGGAATTCTCTACCTTCTCATGTCTTTCCCAATAAGTATGACCTGGCTCATTTCAAGAGACAGGTTTTTCACTTTCTCAGAGATTCGTAAATACTTTCCCTGTCTTTTTTTCACCTTTCTCAATTCTCTCTATATTTCAGTTAGGGCCCGGCCTTGATGTGGACTTTTTGTCCGTGACTGGAGCCTTCAACATATATATAGAAAAAAAAAAGGAAGATTTATTCTTAAGGACATCGTAAGTGTTTATCCGGGAATGTATTAGGTTCTATCGCCCATTTGTTGAAGGCACTACCGCCATCATTTTTGAACCCCTGTACATGAAAGAGGAAGAAAAGTTCTTCATATACGTCAGGGCAGATGGCAGGGCTCCCTTTGTGAATGGGAGGCTAGTATACCTCCCCTCCCCCTCCACACGAGTTGATGGCTGAGGATCAGAGGTGCACTAAAAAGCCAGAGGAGCGGCTCCAGTTGGATAATTGTAAAACAGGTATTGTCGGGGTGTCTGCGTGCATCACCAGGATCCAGCTTTAGTGACGGCAGATCGGGGATAATCTGGCCACCTCCAGCAGATGAAGATATCGTGGCCGACGAGTTCCTAAGTCACCGTCCTCTCCCCGGCCCACCAGATGCGCTTTGTGGATGCTCCCAGCTGACAAGCAGAGCTGGATTATGGGCTCAGTGGTGCCCCTTCACTGACGTGTGGGCCAGTTTGGCTGATGGGGAAGTTGTCCCCTTCTGTCGTGGACTACATGTGAGGGGCTGGTGGTCCTCCGCCACTCACCATTTTGTGAAAGCAGTTGCCTTCACCTCCTCTCGCTGACTTGAGGCAGCCTCTCTCTCTCTCTCTCTCTCTCTCTCTCTCTCTCTCTCTCTCTCTCTCTCTCTCCCTGACGTGAAGGATAGTTGTTTCTTTCCCATTGTTATGTGTGGGCCATTGGCCTCTCTCTTTCGCTGACTTTTGAACCATTAGTCCCTCTCCCTTGCTGATGTGTGGGCCAGTCGTCTTTCTCCCTCGGTGATGTGTGAGCCTGTTTTCCCTCTCCCTTGCTAACGTGTGAGTTAGATGTCCCTTCCCCTGGTCGACGAGTGGGCCTGTTGTACCTTTTCTGTGATGTATGAGCCAACGCTTCCCGTCTCACTGATGTGTGGGCTGTGATCTCCCTCATTAGTTTATGGGCCGATGGTATTCCTTCGCTTACCGTGGGCTAGAGTCCCCCCCTCCCTCCCCCCCGCCCTCTTCCTGACTAGTGAATCAGTGTTCCCATACCCCCAACGTTTAGGTCAGCGGTCCCTTCTCTGTAACGGGAGAGTCAGTGGTCCCATCTCCCTGACTTGTGGGTCGTTGGTGTCCTCTCCCTGACTTATGAGCCACTAATCCTTGCTCGCTGACGTCAAATCCACTGGTAAACGTGTGGACAAGGTATTGGTCCCTCTAATACTATCAGAAGTGGATTGGATGTCAGAAGGGTTTAGTCTTTCGGTGAGACAGCAACATCTGCATCTTGCTTCGTCGTCTCATTACACAGACGCTCCCCATCCCCGCTCTCTGTCATATCACCCTCTTTTGTGAGGTCTGCCTTATTATATGCCTTGGCATATCCCAGTCACCTGAGCCGTTTCCTTCTCCCTTGCCTTGACAACAGTCTTGCCTTCTCATGGAGAGCCCTCGTCAGACATACCAGCAAGGATAATTTAATGTGCAATCAGAGAGCTTGAACAAGGTACTCCACACGGTGGTCTACTTAGTCTTACATTGATTAATGTTATAATTAATGCTCACCTTAAACCCATACCCAAGAACACTGACTTGCATAAGTCCATATACTTTCGCTAACAGTACTATGATCAACACCCTTGGTTACAGGGGTACACTTACTGTACCCAGCCTTGTAACAGACGTTTGTGAAGAGCCAGGGCTTATCATCTCTGCTGAGAAGACAAAAATCTTCAAATGCCCTCCGAAAACAGTTGCAGTCATTTAAGAAAATTCAGTTTGATATTAATGGACCAGTCACAGAAAATCTAAGAAAGAATCGGTATATTGCCTTAGATGTACTGTTCCAGTATATGGAGCTGGTGTAACTAGACTACGGCTTGGATCACTCAGAGCTGTCGTTGGTCCCAGTCTACAATGTGGGGCGAATTTCAGAGTAAATAAGATGATATACAAGGCGTTCAGGCGTTCTCTTTATTAATTTGCTGCACCTTTGTATGCTCTAACGCCTCATAGAAGGATTGGAAGGCTTGAGAAAATACAAAATGTAACTGTGCTAATTGTCCTTGGCTGTCCTAGAGCAACAGAGATTCTAAATATGAGAAAAGACCTCGGTCTTCCTTGTATCAGAGGCAGAGTAAGTGAAATCAGTCGTCTTGAATGGCATCCGTTTGCTTCGATGAAAACATTTCAGTCCATGCGCGGTTCCTTGGTTACTTACTGCTGAGATGGGAGACATCCATCAAGATGGCTAAGGACTAATGCCAGTGTGCTTAGAATGTATGGCATTCGTGAACTTTTATCATGAGAGAGAGCATTTGTAGCATTCTACCCCATGGGAAATTTACCTCTTCCATTTACTGGTCCCCCCATTTCCCGAAACCTGCCTGAACTGCCGGTGAGAGTCAGATTTAACGTCCTTAGTCACACTGACGCTGTCACCACCGAACATTATCTCTCGCAAATTATATGTGTAGATGGGTCCATACAACAGACCATAGGGTCTGTTGTCAGTGCTGTCGTTGTAGCACACACTGATGGTCCCTATCTGGAACTGGGGAGTGGTGGTCACTAACTGAGCATCCACACTCCAACCTGAACTGTTTGCTGTGGTTATTGCCCTACTGGTTGCTAAGGTCTCCGAAAAAAATTGCATGTTTTTGAGTGACTTTCATCACAAACTTCACGAGACTGTGATAGGCTTGTGTCTGAAGCACGGCCCATGTATGAAAGAATGATCCATGATGGAGTTAGAGTGCAGATTTTCCTGACCCCTTCACATGTTGGGCTCAGGATGCACAACACAACTGATGAATTAGCAAAACTTTAGGCCGTGAAGGCTGTTATTGCTTATAAACCCGGATCTACATGCGACTGGCCTAGAAACAATCACTGAAAGAATCTTTTTGGACTTGAGACGAATTAAAATCAATACAAGCAGATCCATTCAATGTATTATTATTATCTTATGCAAGCAGAACAAACATATATGGTTCCACTGATAGGATCATTAGATACCTTCATGCTGTTACCCGACTCAGGCTGGGCTATAGATACTCATGGAAGTTTGCCCCTCCTGTTGCTACTGAAGATACACGATGTAAACTTTGTCCGACAAAATTACTCTCATCCCCTGGAATATTATATACTTGACTGTTGTAATGAATTCAGAGGTATTACCGAACATCACATGATATATTTAAGTATTTCACCAATGATGATGATTTACCTTGAATACTCATAAACATTCTAAGTTTGTCAATTGCAAGTAAGTTCTTTTACCATATGCCTTGTTATGTAATCCAGTCAGTTTTGTGTAGTTGTTTTGAACAATTTATTGGCTTTATTATCTGTAATATAAATAACTCATCGTTCAGTAAACAGTCTTACGAAGGGTTCACGTAACTATGTTACTTGTATCTCGGTCATTAAGGCCCAGTACTTGAATCTTTTGTGCACTTTTTTTTTCCACCGCCCACAGGTTAGGCAGGAGTGCAGAGAGTCCTTGCGGCAGTAATGAAAATTAAGGAAAATCCTTTTGTAACTTTTGCCTTATCCCATTACTCCGTTAAGAGGACCCTTACAAGGCCCCTGGCAGGGTGGTCACCTGCTTAGAGCTTCCTTGCCTTTCATGCTGCCCCCATGTCAGTCAGCCCAGCTATCCACTTGAACCATTGGTGTTTGTCCAAATTGTTAAGGCACTGGGGAATGTATGTGCTCGTCTCTAACATCAGTGTGTGCGGGGAAGTGGTCCGTTGGGTAAGATCTGACGTGAAGGATTATAAAGGAAATGTTGATTGACAGGAAGATTAGACGGCATTAGGGTAGCTTGACGGCAGCGGGTCTGTGGAACACAGCCCATCTGCAGAGGCAGTAAGACGATGGACTTGAAGGGCAAGTATGGCCGCTCCAGCCGCCTTTCTCTGGTCCTCCCATCTTCTGCCTATATTCAAATCTTAACCTAGATAACACCTAGAGAAGGTGCATCCCAAGACAATAGGCGTGCGATACACGTATAACAAAGAAAAACTATTAAAACGTGTTGCAGTCACATGCCAAATCATCCAGAACTGTTGGGCCAATCCGGAGCACAAAGGGACCGAGATTTTATCTGGGGCCGCGCGGCTCACAGCGGCAGACGTATATCAGGCCGACTCTAAATTTCATTGGTTCTCCCCATTAAAGAATGTTCTTATCAAATTCTACTACGGACCCCCTCATAACGTTTGCGTTTTATGGAGGGTTTGTGAGGGCTTATGAGCAGCCAAAGATAGGGTCAGAGGGGCGGTCGGAATGATGGGGAGGAGGACTGACGGAGAGGCAGGCCCTCACTCCTGCTTATTATGTTACAGATGTATTAAACATGGCTTTGTGCAAGCACGGTAGATAGAGGCAGTGGCTAGGTGGATGGTAGCCGGCTAAATGGATTGAGTAGGTGGATGAACGGATGATAAGCAGGATGACAAAATACGTGGACATATAGGTGGATGGCGTTGGATGTGGTGTGAAAATACGCTGCTCATATGATGGATGTCAGTGATTTGATTTTTGCTGCAGGTTCAACGAATTTATGGTGCATCCCGACCCTTGATTTTAGGGCCGTCTGGCACGTCCTGTGTGGCTCTTTCGATTACTAAATTTGAAAATATGTTGTTGATTCATCCAGGATTTGCTGGTCCCAGGTGGATGGATCACTTATTTTGTTATCGCTAGATGGATAGTTCAGTTTCTTGTACTTGATATTTTGTGTACAAGATGTCCTATAATGAGACTCGTGTGAGCCAACCCTTGCCTCCAGAAAGTGAACTGTTATTAATCAAGTAAGGAAGGAAAAGCACGAATTTAATTTAAGTAAATTAGGAGGTTAGAAAGTATTGCCAGTGGAAGATTGAGTTGATATAGATTTTAGAAATGAAACAGGAGGTGGATGGTGAAGAGAAGAGACAGAAAAGGGAAAGAAAGAGAAAGATATGAAGAATGGCGCTGGAGTCGAGCGTTGAGAAAAATGGGATGGTTGGTGGCGCTGGCTTGCTGGTATATATGTTTAGCCCTCCCGAAGCTCCAGCCCGGATGTGATTGAATTTCTTGGCTTATAAATGTGCTCATCATCATTTTGCCGCACTGCTTAATCTGTCTGATGCCAGAATGCTTTACTAACCAAATACCCATAAGGATGGCCGCCGTACGGCATACTGTAGATTGTTCCATGAGGAGAAGCGGCCTCTCTGAGTGTGTCCAGCGGGGAAGTCGGCCTCCTGAAGTACGCTTGGTAAGGAAGGTCGCTTCACATGTTATTTATGGCAGGGTGCAGGGGAAGCGTCCTCGTTAAATATCTCTTGCCCGGTATAGTGTCTCTAGGAGGGAGAGCGATCTCGTAAAATGTGTCTGGAAGGGAATACTGAACCTTGTAGCATTATGTGGCAGGGAGAATTGACCTATAAAATATGCCTGGCAGGGAACACGGCCCTATAGTGTTTGTTCAGTAGGGAGGGCGGCCTCGTAAATTGTTAGCCTGTAGTGAACATGCCCTGGAATGTGTGTTGGACAAGGTTATCGCCTTCTTACAATGAGTTTAGCAAGGGACGCAGATGCTCTAGAATTTGCACGGCGGGAAGGCGTCCCCGTAAAACGTGTTTAACAGGGAAGGTAACGTCTTGAAATGTTTCTGTAAGGGGAGGTAACCCCGTAAGATATGCTTGGCAGGGAAATGAGTTTCTCGAAGTGTGTTTAGCAGGGATGGAAGCCTTGTAAATGTTTTAAACAGGGAATGCGGCCTCGTTAGCGTATTTAGTAGGGATGTTGGCCTCGGAAAGTGTGCTCAGCTGGGAAAAATGTCCTCTTAAAATGACTACAGCAAAGAAGGTGGCGCCGTAAGATGTGTTTAGGAGGGAAAGCGGCCTCGTAAAATGTGTTCGGTAGGGAAGATGGCTACGTAAAAAAGTGTTCAGCCAGGAAGTCGTTCTCGTAAAGCTTGTCCAGCAGGGAACACTGTCCCGTTTAGTGTGTCAGGTAGGGAAGGTGGCCGTATAAAGTGTCACTGGCTGGGGACGCTACTCTGTATAGTGCGTCCAGCAAGGAATGCTGCTTCACGCTCGCCGGCCAAGAGGAAGAGCGACCCCGCGGCCCAACTCGCTCTTGGAACCTGAGTATAATCCTTCTTATATTGCATGAGTCCTATTGTGATGGTAATGCTGCGACTTTGCATCTATCTAGGCCCGGCACATAGTTCACTCGCCGTCGCTATGAATTATGCTTCGTGAGCCCCCATGTCCTTAAAAGCCCCACCATTATGCCGGAATGTTTGTTACGGCGGCCCTCGCATCCTTATACCACAGCCAGGGACACGGCCAGACGAAACGCCTCAACATACGACCCGGAGCCTTTCTTACAAATTTTGACTTCACCAGCATGCAGCAGCCTTATCCACAGTTCGCGACGCTCCCTTACCCAGCATTATATGTATCCCCCCCTATTACCTGAAGTGCCCGCCTCACCAGAGTATATAAAATGCTTCTTCCTCCCAGCATCTGACGATCCTCTCTCTCTTTCTCCGACATCTCGCTCATCTGCAGCTGTTACTTCCCATCATTATACTCAACGTCTTTCTTCTCAGTATCTAACGTACCTTACAACGTCTTTCTCCTTAGTTACTAATGTCCCTCTTTTCGGTTCTGTGCGTCTGTATTCCCCAACACCTAACAGCGCCATCCTCAGTACATGTCTTGCCAGTCTTAGGGGCCCCTTTCCAAAAAAAAAAAAAAAAAAAGGTTCTGATGCCTATCAACTGATGTTTCTGTCCCCGGCACCCTGCGTCCACTCCCCCAGCACCCAGCATTTCCCTATCCATAACCCAGCGTCTTCTTTATAAGTATCCAGTCTCCACACCCCATGTAAGAACTCACTTCTCTCTCCATACCACGTGAAGTCTCCAGGACTCATTCCCCGTGTCAGTTCATGGCGTTCCCCCACCCAAAACCCGGCGTCCCCTTTCCCAGCACTTGCTGCCTTTCCCTAGCACTTGATGTCCCTTTTAGCTAGTACCCGATATCTCTCCTTTTCAGCACCCAGCGTTCCCTTCCCTCTCACCAAGTGCCCCTATCCCTAGCACCTGACATCTTCTCATACCAGGCACCCAAAGCTTTCTTCTCCAGTCCTAAACATCCTCACCTGACCTCACCTGTTTGCACTTGACGCCCCCCTTTCCATGCACCTGATTCCTCCCCTCTTAACACTTGACGTGTCTCTCCTTAGCACCTAACATCCTCCTGCACACTCCACACTGAACACTCCCCTTCGGTAGACGCGCTTCAACACTACGAGACGCCGCGCACAAACCGCAGAGGGAGGGTTGGTGAAACCCTACAAATGTGCTCCTCCCTGGGTCCCCACTCCCCTTCTTTTCTCCTCTTCCCTTCCCTTCTCACGTTTTCCTCCGTCTCCTCCTCATCTCCTCTCCCGCACGGACGGTCATCCAGGTACTCGAGGCCTCTGCTGATGAATCTGTCCTTGTAGAACTACGCGACTTATTTAGATGGTGGAGATCATGATGAGACGCATAAAACTGTCGTTTATATGAAAAAGAGGCGTTAAAACAATGACTCTGTCACCGAGAGCTTGTTAGATGGAGGAAAATTATGAACCCTGTGAGGACGCCAGACAGCAGAAAGCATAAATAATGGAACATAAACGGAGCAGTACTGCTAATCTAGCCATTATCACTGCTCTCCGGGTTGTCAGGAGTGACCATGCTAACGACGGCCATTGTGATTCTCTTAGCTACCTCCACAGCCATCCGGGGCCCGGCGCTCATACCAAGTGGGCAGGGAGCCAACTGTCGTGACTGAGGGACCCTGCCCGCAAGATGGCCACCGAAGGACTCATTCGCCTGTAGGTTGGACAAAGGTACCCGTGACATGGGGGAGTAAGGAGGAGAGGTGGAACCTACCTCCCCATGGTTCTGCTCTACCCCATTATCCTCACCTCCCACTTCTACACAACCCCTGATCCTCTGCACTACTCATCCTCCACTCTTCTCCATATTTCCCACAAGACTTCATTTTCTGTCCACTACCCTAACATCATCACGCGCACTTCTCCACACCCTCAACCTCGTCTTTACATTCTCCCCCTCCTTGGTTCTTCTCTAACCGCTCCCCAACTCCCCAAGGACGCAGAACACAAATATTCATACACCGAGTCACCAGTGCTTATAAAAAATTTACAGACTTAGGGGTTATGTAGAGAGGGCTCATAGCGTGTGAGGCGGCCGTGGGGAAGGTAAGTATTGGGGAAGGACATGTTGGGTGACAGTAAACCTCCCTCTTACCATGCTTCCCCCTCCATATATATATATGAAAAAAAGTAGACTGGTTATTTGGTGTCATTGTATAGCCAGACATAAAGTCCTGAGATGTACGGCACACGCGCTTTATCACCGTCCGTCGTGCCCGGCGAACCCGTGGCTGACAAATGAGCTTTCTTTGTGTCATCCTATACACTGGGTACTGTAACACCACGCAGGTTAAAGCTGGTCAAGTGTGGTTTAGTAAGTGTGTTGGGGGTAAGTATGCAGGACTTGAAGAAAGGGGGCTGGGTGGGGGGGGGTAAAGTCGTAGATTCCCTCAGACAAAAGACCTGTACCTCCCTTCGACCTCATAACCAGTCTACTTAGACATACCATATGGGCCTGCTGGCCTACACATCCAGAACCTCACCAGCATCTCGCTGCCCTTTCAGGTCAGCGCCTTTGGAGGGGCGTTGATTAGTTGGTCTAGACTCTGGTGCTCCTCCTCCTCTATGTATGACTTTGTCTTGGGGGCCTTTCTACTTCTCCCCTTTGTTGTGTGACTTTTGATCTGCCAGGCTGGAGGTAATCATGACTCATATCTCCTCGTATAACTACTGCATGCCAGTTTTGGAGGATTCTCTTGGTAGTTGCCTCTGGTTGGCTCATCGTGGTGTATCGCAAGCGTTCTAGTGTTCGTGTGAGGGGGAGAAGACTTACCCTTGCCAACTATCTCTGACTTTCATTAATTGTACCATGGTTTCATGATTTTATTTTTGATCGTGTTTGTTGTCCTACATATTGTTTTCTTTGGTATTTTATATGTCTGTGTATGTATATTTTTTATACCTTTGATGCTCCTCTTCGTTGCCATTCATAACAATACACACACGCCATCCTGTGTTCTACCAGACATCGACTAATCGCCTCAGCCTCCGCCCAGTCAGCAGCACACCAAACACCCCCCTCCCCTTCAGCACACACACACACACACACACACACACATCGGAAGGGGCCACCGTGGGCCTCCTTACGGCATCTCTGAACTTGATCGTCCGGACGAAGTTTCAGCGAGGATGAAGAGGGTAGCAGGGTGTCTTTGTTATACTACGTTTAAGTTGGCCCTGTTATTATGGGGTGAATGTTATTATGTTATCATGGATAAAGAGAAGGTGGGACTAGGGAGGCCTGGTGGTCATTGTTTATGATACTTTAATTTGACTGTCCGTTACACTGATGTTATGTTACACACTGAAAAGTTTCCCTCTAAATGTGACCAGCCGGTACTGAGGGTCATCCTCCTGCCAACGCTCGGTACGAAGGGTCAGACCTCTGCCAGCACTCAATACTGAGGGTCAGCCCTCTGCCAGCACTCGGTACTGAGGGTCAGCCATCTGTCAGCACTGTCTGAAAGGGTTAGCCCTTTGTTAGGATTCAGTATTGAGGGCTAAGCATTCTGCGATTACTTGATATTAAGAGTCGGCTGTCTACCAAAATGCTGTATTAAGAGTCTGCCATCTGCTAGGCTGCTGTCTGCCAACACGCTATATTTAGCCGCCTTCTGCCAGCACTGCCAATAGTAAGGGTCGGTCCTCATATACTTCCGGCCGTCTAGTGAGTCAATAATCACAAGACGAGCGGTGGGACCTTAAAGGCACTTTTTTTTTTTTTTATGTTGAAGGCTCCAGTCACGGACAAAAGTCCACATCAAGGCCGGGCCTTAATTGAAATATAG
>JAYMFT010296000.1:0-10304 GCA_038088735.1 Panulirus argus | reverse complement strand
GTTTTTCACTTTCTCAAAAATTTGTAAATACTTTCCCTATCTGTTTTTCCCAATTTCTCAACTCTCTCTATATTTCATTTAGGGCCCGGCCTTGATGTGGACTTTTGTCCGTTACTGGAGCCTTCAACATAAATAAAAAAAAAAAATGCTGGTAGAGTGGTATGACTGTGGTACAGGTGTATGCTGCAGATATAAGGGCCTGATGCTGTTACAGGTGCATGTTGGTGGTAGAAGGTCATGATGCTGGTACAGTGCTATGATGCTTTTACAGGGACTTGATAATGGTACAAGGGTTTGATGATGGTGCTGGGGCATGATGCTGATACAGGAGTATGATAATGGTACAGCAGCATGATGTTAGTAGAAGTGTATGATGCTTGAACAGTGGCATGATGCTGGTACAGAGGACTGATATTGGTAGAGGTGTATGATTATGTCACAGGGGCATAATGCTGGCAGGAGTGCATGATACTGGTCCTGGGGCATGATGCTGGTACAGGGACATGATGCTGGTAGAGGGTTATGATCCTGATACAGGGATATGATGCTGGTACAGGTTTATGATGCTGGTACTGAGGCCTGTTAGTAGTGCAAGGGTATTATGATGTTACAGGGGTATGATGATGGCACTGGGGTGTGATTCTTGTTCAACAACATGATGCTGGTATAGGGGCATGTTGTTAGTAGAGTGTCATAATGCTGGTACAGGGGCTTGATATTGGTACAGGTGTATGATGATGGTAAAGGGACATGATGTTGGTACAGGAGTATGATGATGGTACTATTGTATGATGCTGGTAAAAGGGCATGATGCTGCTACAGGGGCATGATGCTGGCACAGAAGAATGATGATGGCACAGGGGTATCTTGCTGGTACAGGGGTATGATGCTGGTACAGGGGTATGATGCTGGTACAGGAGTATGATGATGTTACTACGGCATGATGCTAGTATAGGAGCATGATGGTGGCACAGGGGCATGATGCTGGTAGAGGGGCATGATGCTTGAATAGGTGTATGATGCTTGTACAGTGGAATAATGCTTGTACAGGGGAATGATTTTGGTACAGGTGTATGATGTTACAGGGGCATGATGCTGGCACAGGGGTATGATGATGGTACTGGGGACTGATGCTGTTACAGCGGCATGATGCTGTTACAGGGATATGATGCCGGTACTGGGGCCTGATTCTGGTATAGGTGCATGATAATGGTTCAGTGGCATCATGCTGGTAGAGGGGTATGATGATGCTTCTAGAGTATAATGGTAGTAGAGGGATATGATATTGTTACATGGGTATGATGATGTTACTTGGGCATAATTCTTGTATAAGGGCATGATGCTGGTACATGGACATAATGCTGGTGCATGTGCATGATACTAGTACAGGCGTATGATGCTGGCACTGGGGCAAGATGGTGGTACAGTGGTATGATGTAGATATAGGGACATGATGCTAGTTACAGTTGCATGATGCTGGTACAGGGGCTTGATGCTTGTACAGAGGTAAGATGATGGTACAGTGGCATGATGCTAGTGGAAGGGCTTGATGTTGGTACAAGGGTATCATAATGGTACAGGGGCATGATGCTGGTATAGCAACATGATGCTGGTATAGGGGCACGATGCTGTTACAGGGGCATGATGATGGAACAGGGGTACGTTGATGGTGCTGGGATATGATGATGGTAGAGGGGTACGATGGTGTTATAAGGGTATGATGCTGGCACTTGGGCGTGATGCTAGTACAGTGGCATGATGCTGGTACAGGGGCTTGATGCTGGTACAGAGGTATGATGATGGTAGTGGGGCAAGGTGCTGGTACAAGGGAATGATGATGGTGTGGGGGATATCTTGCTGGTACTGGGGTATGATGATGGTACTGGGGCCTGATTCTTATTTAGGAGCATGATGCGGGTACAGGGGCATAATGCTGGGGTAGATGCATGATGATGGTATAGGTGCGTGATGCTGGTAATGGGGTATGATGTTGGTACAAAAGGATGATACTGGTACAGGATTATGATGATAGTACTTGGGTGTGAGGCTGATATTGTGGCATGATGCTGGCAAAGAAGCATGTTGCTGGTACAGCCGTAAGAGATGCTTGTAGTTGTATATGATGTTTCTATAGGGCCGTGATGCTGGTACACCGGCATGATGTTGGGACAGGTGTATGACGATGTTACAGGGGCCTGAATTTGGCAGAGGTGACATGATGCTGGTACTGAGACATGTTGGTGATACGGGAGTATGTTGATGGTATAGGGGTATAATGTTGGCACTTGGGCGTGATGCTATTGCAGTGGCATGATGCTGGTACAGGAGCTTGATGCATGTACAAGGGAATGATGATGGTACAGGGGTATCTTGCTGGTACTAGGGAATGATGATGATACTGGGGCTTGATTCTGGTGTAGGGGCATGATGCTGGTACAGGGGCATAATGCTGGTGCAGGGGCATGATGCTGGAAAGGGGGTATGATGCTGGTAAAGGGGTTTGATGATGATACTATGGTATGATGCTGATATAATGGCATGATGCTGGTACAGGGGCATGATGCTGTTACAGGGGCATGATGCCTGTACAGGTGCATGATGCTGGTACAAGAACAGGATGCTGGTACATGGGAATGATGACGGTACAAGGGTATCTTGCTGGTACTGGGGTATGATGAGGGTACTGGGGCCTGACTCTGGTATAGGAGAATGATGCTGGTACAGAGGCATAATGCTGGTACAGGGTAAAAACGCTGGTATAAGGGCATGGTGTTGGTACATGTGTATTATAATGTTACATGGGCATGATGCCGGCACAGGTGCATGATGCTGGTACTGGGGTATGATGGTGCTACCTGGAGATGATGATGGTATTGGGGTATGATGTTGGCACTTTGGCTTGATACTAGTACAGTGGCATGATGCTGGTACAGAGGTATGATGATGTTACTAGGGCATGATGCTGGTACAGTTGCATGATGCGGATACAGGGGCATGTTGCTAGTAGAAGGTTTATGATGCTGATATAGATGCATTATGTTGGTAAAGGAGCATGATGCTGGTACTGGGGTATGATGATGGTATAGTAGCATGATGCTGTTACTGGGAAATGCTGATCGTACTGAGGTGTGTTGCTGCTTCTGAGGTATGATGATGGCACTGGGGCCTGATGCTGGTACAGGGGCATGATGATGGTACTAAGGTGTGATGCTGGTGTAGGGGCATGATTATGGTACAGGGC
The DNA here is from genome assembly GCA_038088735.1 of Panulirus argus. Classification (NCBI taxonomy): domain Eukaryota; kingdom Metazoa; phylum Arthropoda; class Malacostraca; order Decapoda; family Palinuridae; genus Panulirus; species Panulirus argus. The sequence continues at coordinate 7,063 of JAYMFT010296000.1, read as the reverse complement.
ATGATCCTGGTACAGGGGCATGATACTGGCAGAGGTATATGATGCTTGTAGCGGTATTATGCTGGTAGAGAGGCATGATGTTGGTATTGGAGCATTATTTTGGCGCAGGTGCTTGATGTTGTTACTGAGGCATAAAGGTGGCATAGCGGTATTATGATGTTATAGGGATAAGATGATGGCACTGGGGCATGAAGCTAGTGCAGTGGCATGATGCTGGTACTTGGGCATGATGGTTGTACAAGAGTATGATGCAGGTATCGGGGCATGATGCTGGTACGGGGGCATGATGGTGGTACAGGGGTATGTTGCTGGTGCTGGGGTATGATCATGGTACTGGTGCCTGATGCTGGTACAGGGCATGATGCTGTTACAGGAGTGTGATGCCGGTATAGGGGCATTATGTTGGTACAAGAACATGATGCTGGTACAAGGGAATGATGATGTCACAGAGGTATCTTGCTGATACTCGGGTATGATCATGGTACTGGTGCCTGATTCTGGTATAGAGGCATGATGCTGGTACAGTGGCATAATGCTGGTACAAGGGCATGATTCTGGTATAGGTGCATGATCCTGGTACAGGGGTATGATGATGGTACTTGGGTATGATACTGATATAGTGGTATGATGCTGGTGCAGCGTCATGTTGCTGGTACAGGCGCATGATGCTTGTAGAGGTGTATGATATTTGTACAGGAGCATGATGCTGGTATAGGGGCATGATATTGGGACAGGTGTATGGTGATGTTACAGAGGCCTGAAGCTGACACAGGTGCATGATGCTGGTATTGGAACATGTTGGTGGTAGAGGGTTATGACAATGGTATAGGGGTATGATACTGCCACTTTAGCGTGATGCTGGTATAGTGGCATGATGCTGGTACAGGGGTTTGATGCTAGTACAGAGGTATGATGATGTTACAGGGGTAAGATGATGATACTGGGATATGATGCTGGTGCAGCGGCATGATGTTGGTACAGAGGATTGTTGCTGTTAGAGTGGTATGGTGATGGTACAGGGCATGATGCAAGTATAGCGCCATGATGCTGGTACAGGGGTATTAAGATGGTGGAGGGGCATGATGCTGGTATAGGAGCATGATGCTGGTACAGGGGGAAGATGACGGTACACGGGTATCTTGTTGGTACTGGGGTATGATGAGGGTACTGGGGCCTGATTTTGGTATAGGCGCATGATGTAGGTACAGTGGCATGATGCTGGTACAGGGATATGATGATGGCACTGGTGAAAATGCTGGTATCGGGACATGATGATGGTACAGGGGTAAGATGATGGTACTGGGGCATGATTCTGGTACAGTGGAATGATGTTGGTACAGGTGTGTGATGATGGTACTAGGGTATGATGCTGGTACAGGGGCATGATATTGGGATAGGTGCATGATGATGTTACAGGGGCTTGGAGCTGGCACAGGTTCATGATGCTGGTACAGGCATTATGCAGGTATAGCGCCATGATGCTGGTATAGGGGTATTAAGATAGTAGAGGGGTATGATGCTGTTACAGGGACATGATTCCGGTACAGGGAAATGATGCTGGTACAGGGGAATGATGACGGTACAGGGGTATCTTGCTAGTAATGGTGTATGATGAGGGTACTGGGGCCTGATTCTTGTACAGGAGAATGATGCTGGTACAGGGGCATAATGCTGGTACAGGGGCATGATGCCGTTACAGGGGCATGATGCTGGTACACTGTCAAGATGCAGGTATAGGGGCATGTTTCTGATACAGGGGCATGATTCTAGAATAGGGGCATGATGCTGGTACAAGAACATGATGCTGTTACTGGGAAATGCTGATGGTACAGGGGTGTGTTGCTGTTTCTGTGGTATGATGATGGCACTGGGGCCTGATGCTGATACAGGGGCATGATGATGGTACTTAGGTATGATGCTGGTGTAGGGGCATGATTCTGGTATAAGGGCATGATGTTGGCACAGGGGCATAATACTAGCAGAGGTCTATGATGCTTGTGGGGGTATTATGCTGGTAGAGAAGCATGATGTTGGTATCGGAGAATGATGATGGCACAGAGGCATGATGCTAGTACAGGAATATAATCATGGTACTGGGGCACGATGCTGTTACAGGGATATGATGAAGGTACTGGTGCCTAATGCTTGTACAGGGACATGTTTCTGGTACAGGGGCATGATGTTGGGAAAAGTGTATGATGATGTTACTGGGGCCTGAATCTGGCACTTGTGCATAATGCTGGTACTGGGACTTGATGGTGGTACAGGGGTATGATGATGGTATAAGGGTATGATGTTGGCACTTGGGCATGATGCTAGTACAGTGGCATGATGCTGGTACAGGGGCTTGATGCTGGTATAGAGGTATGATGATGGCACTGGGGTAAGATGCTGGTACAGTGGCATGATGCTGGTGTAGGAGGATTATGATGGTACAGGTGAATATGCTGGTATAGGAACATAATGCTGGTATAGGGGCATGATGTTGGGACATGGGTATGATGATGGTATAGGGGTATAATGATGACACTTCAACGTGATGCTAGTACAGCCGCATGATGCTGATACAGGGGCATGTTGCTGGGAGAGGGGTATGATGCTGGTATATGTGCATGATGCTGGTAGGTGCATGATGTTGCTACTGGGGCATAATGGTGGTACAGGGGTATGATGATGGTATAGGGGTATGATAATGGCACCGTAGTGTGATTCACTTACAGTAGCCTGAAGCTTACATAAAGGCATGATGCTTTGACAGGGGTATGATGATCGCCGGGGAGCATGATGCTGGTACAGTATCATGATGCTGGTATAGGGGCATGCTGCTGGTACAGGGGCATGGTTCTGGAAAAGGGGCATGATGCTGGTAGAGGTGTATGATACTTGTACGGGTATGGTGCTAGCACAGGGGCATGATATTGGTATAGGTGTATGATGATTGTACAGGAGCGTTGTGCTAGCACAGGTGCTTGATGCTGTTACTGGGGCATGATGGTGGTATAGGGGTATCGTGATGGTATAGGGGTATGATAATGACATTGGGGCGTGAAGCTAGTACAGTAGCATGATACTGGTGGAGGGACATTATTCTTGTGCAGGCGCATAATGATGGTACAGGGGTATGATGCTGGTAATGGGGCCTGATTTTAGTACAGGGGTGTGATGCAGGTATAATGGCATAATGTTGGCACAGTGGCATGATGATGGTACAGGGGTTTATTGCTGGTGCTGGGCCATGATCAAAGTACTGTTGCCTGATGCTGGTACAGGGGCATGATGCTGTTACAGGAGTGTGATGCCGGTACAGGGGCATGATGTTGTTACGGGATCATGATGCTGGTACAGGGAAATGATGATGGTATAGGGTTATCTTGCTGATACTGGGGTATGATGATGGGACTGTGGCCTGATTCTAGTATAGGGAATGATGCTGGTAAAGGGGTATAATGCTGGTACAATAGCATAACACTGTTACAGGGGTATGATGTTAGTACTTAGATATGATCCTGATATAGTGGCAAGATGCTGGTACAGCGTCATGTTGCTGGTACAAGCGCAAGATGCTTGTAGAGGTGTATGATGTTTGTACAGGAGCATGATGCTGGTACAGGGGCATGGTCTTGGTACAGGTGTATGATGATGTTAAAGGGGCCTGTTGCTGGCACAGGTGCATGATGCTGGTACTGGGGCATGATGGTGATAGAGGGGTATGATGATGGTATAGGGGTATGATATTGGCACTTGGGCGTGTTGCTAGAATAGTGGCATGATGCTGGTACAGAGGTATGATGATCGAACTGGGGCAAGATGCTGGTATAGGGGTATGATCATGGTACAGGGTAAGATGATGATACTGGGGCATGATGCTGGTAGAGTGGCATGTTGTTCGTACAGAGGGTTGAGGCTGGTAGAGAGATATGATGATGATATTGGGGCATGATATAGGTATAGCGGAATGATGCTGGTACAGGGGTATTATGATGGTAGAGGAGCATGATGATGGTACAGGGGCTTGATGATAGTAGAGAGGTATGTTGCTGGTGCTGAGGTATGATGATGGTACTGGGGCTGATGTTTTTGCAGCGGCATGATGCCGCAGGTACAGGCGTATGATGCTGATACAGGAACATGATGTGGGTACAGGGAAATGTTGATGGTACAGGGGTATCTTGTTGGTACTGGGGTATGATGAGGGTATTGGGGCCTGATTCTGGTATAGGAGCATGATGCTGTTACAGGGGCATAATGCTGGTACAGGGGTATGAAGATGGTACTGGGGAAAAATTCTGTTACAGGGGCATGATTCTGGCACAGTGAGATGATGTTGGTACAGGGGTGTGATGATTTTACTAGGGTATAATGATGGTGTAGGGACATGATCCTGGCACAGGAGCATAATGTTGGTACAGTGGTATGATGCTGGCAAAGGTGTGTTATGCATGTATAGAGGCATGATACTGGAACAGGGGCATGATGCAAGTACATGTGTGTGATGATGCTACAGGGGCATGATGCTGGTACCGGGTCATGAAGGTGGTACATAGGTATGATATTGGTATAGGGGTATGATACAGGCACTTGGGCGTGATGCAAGTACAGTGGCATGATGCTGGTACAAAGGTATGATGATCTTACTAGGGCATGATGTTGATACAGTCGCATAATGCTGAAATAGGGGCATATTGCTGGTTGAGGAGTATGATGCTGTTATATGTGCATGATATTGATATAGGTGCATGATGCTTTTATTGGGGCATGATGGTGTTACTGCGGTATGATGATGGTATTGGGGTATAATGATGGCGCCGTGGTGTGAGTCTCTTACAGTAGCATGATGTTTGAACAGGGGCATGATGCTTTGACAGGAGTATGATGATGGTACCGGGGCATGATGCTGTTACAGGGATTTGATGAAGGTACTATTGCCTGTTGCTGGTATAGGGGCTTGTTGCTGGAACAGGGGCATGATATTGGTACATTGGCATGATGCTGGTACAGGGGTATGCTGATGGTTCAGAGGTGTGTTGCTGTTACTGGGGTATGATGATGGCACTGGACGCCTGATGCTGGTACAGGGGCATGATGATAGTACTAAGGTATGATGCTGGTGTAGAGGCATGATTCTGGTACAAGAGCATGATGTTGGTAGAGGTGTATGATGCTTGTAGGGGCGTGATGCTGTTACATGGGCATGATTTTGGTATAAATGTATGATGATGGTACAGGAGCATTATGCTGGGACATGTACTTGAAGCTGGTAATGGGGTATGATGGTTGTACAGGGGCATGATGCTGGTACTGGGTTATGATTGTGGTACAGGGGTATGCCGCAAGTATAAGGGCATGATGTTTTTATATTGTAGTGGTGATGGTTCTGGGGCCTGATGCTGGCACTGGAGCATGATGCTGATAAAAGGGCATGATGCCGGTACAGAGAAATGATGCTAGTACAGGATGATGATGCTGGTACAGGGAATTATGATGGTAGAGGGGTATCTTGCTGGTACTAGGGTGTGATGATGGTACTGGGGCAAGATGCTGGTATAGGGGCATGATGCTGGTACAAGGGCATGATGCTGGAACAGGGGTATGATGATAGTACTTGGGTGTGATGCTGAGATAGTGGCAAGATGCTGGTACAAAGGTATGATGATAGCACTTGGGTATGATGCTGATATAGTGGCAAGATGCTGGTATGCCGGCATGTTGCTGGTACAGGGGCATGATGTAGGGATGATAATATTACTAAGGCATGATGCTGATACAGACGTATAATGCTGATACAGGGGCATGTTGCTGGTACAGGGGTATGATACTGGTATAGGTGCATGACGCTGGCATAGGTGCATGATACTGGTACTGGAGCATGATGGTGGTAATGGGTATGATGATGGTATAGGGGTATGGTATTGGGACTTGGGCGTGATGCTAGTACAGTGGCATGATGCTGGTACAAGGGCTTGATGCTGATACAGCGGAATGATGATAGTACAAGGGTACCTTGCTGGTACTGGGGTATGATGATGATACTGTGGCTTGATTCTGGTATAGGGGCATGATGCTGGTGCAGGGGCATGATGCTTCTAGAGGTGTATGGTGTTTGTACGGGTGCATGATGCTGGTACAGGGGCATGATGATGGTACAGGGGTATGTTGCTGGTACTGGGGTATGATGATGGCGCTGGTGCTTGATTCAGGTATAGGAGCATGATGCTGTTAAAGGTGTATAATGCTGGTGCTGGTGCATGATGCTGGTACTGGGGCATGATGATGGTAAAGGGGTATGATGCAGGTATCGGAGCATGATGCTTCTATAGGAGCATGATGATGGTACAGAGGTATCTTGCTGATACTGGGGTATGATGATGGTCCTGGCGCCTGATTCTGGTAAAGCGGGATGATGCTGGTACAGGGGCATGATGCTGGTTCAAGGGTATGATTATAGTACTTGGGTATGATTCTGACATAGAGGCAAGAAGATGGCACAGCGGCCTGTTGCTGGTACAGGCGCATGATGCTTGTGGAGGTGTATGATGTTTGCAGAGGCAGTTGTTTGATGATGTTACTAGGGCATGATGCTAGTACAGATGCATGATTCTGATACAGGGGCATGTTGCTGGTAGAGGGGTTTGATGCATGATGCTGGCACAAGTGCATAATGCTAGTAATGGGGCATGATGGTAGTACTTGGGTATGATGATGGAGTAGGGGTATTTTGTTGGCACTTTGGCATGATGCTAGTACAGGGGCATGTTGCTGGTACTGGGGAATGATGATGGTACAGGGGCATGATATAGGGACAGGTGTATGATGATCTTACAGGGGCCTGAATCTGGCAGAGGTGACATGATGCTGGTTCTGAGACATGATGGGGTATGATCATGGTATAGGGGTATGATGTTGGCACTTGGACGTGATGCTAGTACAGTGGCATGATGGTAGTAAAAGGGCTTGATGTTGGTACATCCCATCCCTAAGAAGGGTGACCGTTCTGACCCCTCTAACTATCGTCCTGTTGCTTTGACATGTACCATTTCCAAAGTCTTTGAATCCCTCCTCAACT
>JAYMFT010295989.1:0-10304 GCA_038088735.1 Panulirus argus | reverse complement strand
GATATTTCCAGTGATGAGTTTCGTGGGTTTCTTTAGTGTAGTATCTGCTTATGAAAAGGCTCTGCACCCACATAAGAATTTGGCCCAGTCAAAAGATGACAGCGAATCAGAGTGACTCCAGCAGACTAATGGAGTGGTCAGAGAGATCACGTATGGAGTTCAGAGTAGGCAAATGCTCAGTCAACCATTATTAGGAGGTAAAAGAAGAAAAAGGGCACTGGATGATTAAAAGAAAGGACCTAAATAACGAAGAAATACAATGCCAAGCTGAAAACAATAAAACCAACACGTTGGTAAGTTCCATAATCATAAGTATAAACTGTAACACAATGGATAAGATATTCAGTATTTTAGTAACCTGATCGGACCTCACTTGGTCAGTGAAAAGGAGAAATTAGAAAGAATCAAATGAATAGCAACCAAGCTAATTCCATTAGACATCACTAAGCTTAATCAGGAAACGCTTAAAAAAGATTATTGTTCTTTCTGAAAATGCACACACTCAGAGATCCAACAAAAAATTTTCAGAATGATGATAATGATAGAAATAATATGATAACTAATAATGATAGTAATAATGATAATAATAATATTAATAATAATATTAACAATTATGATAATAATAATAGTAATAATGATAGTAATAATAACGATACTACTACTACTACTACTACTACTACTACTAATAATAATAATAATAATAATGATAATAATAATAATAAAAAGATAATAATGATATATATAATAATAATGATAATGATAATGCTAATAAATCAGTAACGTAACATAAAAAAAATCTCATACGAAAGAGAATCAGCAAAGAGAAACAATATCTTAAATATCAAAGGAGGTTCTAATAACGACGTAGGAAGAAGTTTCTACAGCTACAGACCTCTAAAGCATTATGATACAGTGTACTACCACTAAATGTGGTAAAGGTGGTTATCCTGAGAGCACTAAAGGGGCAGATACCTGCCCTGACCTTGGAAAGAAAATATGTACGTGGAAGAGAATATAAATGATTATTGCTTTCTAGGTGTTTTGAGACCTTACCTTGGAGGGATGGGTGCAAGAAAAGGAAAAGACAAAAAGGAGAAGGAAAGCTTCACAGCTTCGGTATCCAAGGTAAGAAGGAGTCATCATAATGGTCAATCCTCGTGTAGCTCGTCCCCGACCAGAGTCTATGAGAAACAGCTACCAGGCGAGAGTCATTGATCCAAGTCATACCCAGACAGCTTATGAGATCAGCAGCTGAAATAATCCAGATAAAACAAGATGAGGATAGCAACTCCACAACTGACAAAAAAAGATGGGTGAGGAGGGCTGATAATTGGATTATTGATTTGCCTGTGTATGGAAACAATACTCCATACAAGGATGAAAAAAAAAAAAACCTGCTCACAAAACTAAATGATAATGCGTCACCTATGCAACGCTACTCTGTTTTTGGGAATAGAATTTTGCATCAATTTTACGTGGTTCCCTGGTGTTCTAGTCTCACGCATCTGTGAAGTGGGCTGAGCCGCCGCCTCTATTACCCGGTGCAACATATTCCAGTCTAACGTAAAAGAGTGGTTTAATTTCCTCCTTCATAGTAACGAAAAAGTTTTCGGTAAACTGTTGAATAACCGTCATTGGTTCACTAATCATGTCTATAAATTGTGGAGGGCGATGTGAATATAAGGAATGAGAAGATTGATCTTCGAGTTGTTCTTCAAAGATAGATTTAATTCATTGAAGGATATAAAGAAATTATGTATGTTTGGAATCGCAAGCGTTACGTGATATCATTCATATATCATACAAGGTACTACGTTTCAGCAAGTCTATATACTCATTCATATATCAATTTTTCGTGTAGAGAATATGGAAGTGATTTAGTAATCTTCAGGTAAAGCGAACTACCGGCACCTTGGAAAATGTACACTATGTTCATGCTGGGTAAAATTTCCATGATAACAAATTTCAAAATAAATCAAAACTCTTCTTTGAAACAAACCCTTCTAGGAAAGCAAAAATCTTAGGTGAAATGCGCAAATTATCATGAACGATCTTCTCGTGGTATTTGTTTTTACAGAAAATGATGGCTGCATGTTGAGCTGTATTGTAGGAAGGACAGGGGTGTGTGGAGTCTAATGATGGCATAGACAGATCCCCGGGAGAGAGAGTTAATGAAGTTGTGTCGACGTTCATGAATAATTCTTCACCTCCTCCAAACGTTCTTTGGTAAGTTTCCACATTCTTCATTTACATATTTTCATTTTTTCTTTCTTTAATGCTTGTTCGCTATTCTCGCGTGTGCGAGGTAGCGTCAGGAACGGATAAATGATCTTTAGAGGAAAAACAAAAATTCGTTTGACTGCTTCCTCTGTTCCATCTTTTGGAAAGTAATAAGGAGGGATGGCTTTCCGGCCCTCCGCTCTCACCGCTGTTCCTTCTTCGATATGCAGAAGTTACGAGTTCGCTATTCTTTCTTCCCCATCCCCAGGCATAGACAGCAGATTTCAGTTCCCGAACCTTTCTGTCAACCTGCCTCCCTCTGTACCTCATGTAATTCTCATCCTTCCCAAACTACATTCCCATTTTCCCCGAGACCTTTGCACCTGTGCACAATTCTTTCTTTCTGTGGTCAGCTGATTGTTTTCTGCCTTTTTCTGATTATTTGGTATAGTTTCTATTTCCGTACCGTAACTCGGCCTTCGGAAATCCAAGGGATATTTTCCTTTTCAGTAAGTTCAGTATTTCGAATTTCTCCCCACACTTTCATCCAGCTTTTCAAATCTGTGTCCACTCTCTAGCCGCTGCCAGTCATCCAGACTGAGATCAAATTGCGCTTATATTCTCTTATAAGATACAGCTTTAGAATGGTTGCCGGGTATGCGCACTCTGTGATTTTTCTGTTCGTATGAAACAAATGAGGTAAGTATGATGTCAATAATGACAATGGCTGCTGCTGTGAGGTGTAGCCAGCCGCCCAGAACAGAACTAATAATCACATGCGTTATCCAGACAGGTCCTGTGGCGCGGGAATATCAGGTTAGGTAAATGAAAAATCAGTGAAGGTCGCGGATGTCACGTCCAGCAGAATGACAGATACACAGCCAGATGTTGCCGGCGAAGAATTTAGATCAAACTGGGATAGTTTGCTAAGTACTGTTTATTATATTTCTGGAAACGATGTCGACTGATTCACTTAAGGACTAAATGCCTTCGTCACGTACAGAAGACTCCCACCATAGATCATTCAATGTGTGGATCTGTTTGGTATTCTTCCTCTCATATTCCCTCCCATTCGGCCCATGTTTCAGTGTAGGGTGTTGAAGAAAATGCTTATACACCTACAGATGATACGCTTATAACGCAAACTTCTGGGGATAAATCAGAATAATGATTTATAAGGAATGACAGAGCTTAAGATGTATTTTATTATGAGTTGTGGATGCATAGTTATATTCAACATTTTGCTTCAAACACTCGTATAAATAAGACGACTCAATCTATTCATTGAACATTACCTGTGCGATACATACGTCAGTCCTCACGTGTGTGAGCTCGGTCACTGAACCTTTAACTCCTTGGCATGACAAAGCCGAATAGAAGGGAATACAAAGGAATTCAAACAGCAACCGACCACTGGGTCCTTTCCAGGATGATTGTTATATCAGATACTCACAGACTAGTTTTAAAATTCAGAAGGTTTACAGATGATTCGAAGACAATAACCTGCAAATTGTCAGTGTGACGAAGGAAGCACAAATAAAGTAAGATGTGGACTTGAAGCGAAACATTTATCAATTCTGTTCTTAAACGTATCTAAAGCACTACTTTCAACCACTTTAGTTGGCAAATCGTTCTAAAAATGTTAACAATCCTGTTGAAGAAAAGGTACTTCGCCTCATTCGAGGTAAAATGTTTGCTTGTTAGTTTGCATCCATTACTAAGAGTGAAATCAGACGAATCAGGTCTTAAATTGACTTGATAGATCAAGATTATTAAAGCGTTTAATAATTTTGAATATTTGTATTGGATCTCTTGACCTTCTCTTTTCTAAGGTGAATAAATTCAAGTTGTTAATCTGCTCTTGTAGGATATGTTTCTCAGTCCGGGAATCATCTTGGTAGCTCGATGTTGCACTCTTTCCAATCTTGTCTCTGTCTTTTTTAGGTAGGATGACCAAACTTGACTACAAGATTAATGATGGGGATGAACAAATGAACTGGAAAGACTAAGATTGATTTCCCTAGACTTAAATTCGAAGGTCCTTCCTATATGCCCAGGGATTATTACGCCCGTCTTTTACCTTATCTACCTTTTGCAATTCACCAGAATTCAAACTTTCGCCTGTCTTTTCATTTTTGTTAATGATATGTAAAACTTTGCACTTATCGATATTAAATTTCATTTGTCACGTATGAGCCCAGTCCATAAGTATTTCTGCATCAGTTTAAGGCTGTAGACGTTCAAGCTCATTTATAGATATATTTCCCAGCCAATTATCAATATCATTAATATATATGAAAAAAGAAGTGGTCCCAAAAATGATCCTTGTGGCACTCCACTTGTTACGTATAACCATTCTGAGGCTTGGCAATTAACCACAATTCTTTTTGACAGCCAATCAACCAGTATCCTATCCGGTGAAGTAAAACACCATTGCCATGTGACAGTTTTTGTTAGTAACCTTTGATGCGGAACTTTATCGAATGCTTTTTGAAAATCTAGATAGATGACATCATCTGCTTTGCTTTCGTAATGCTTTTTGATTATATCATAAAATTATCAAGCACATTCGTCAGACAAAAGCAATTTTGTTGAAAACCATGATGAGAATCGTTTATTAACTGGTGGTCCTGTAAATGGTTAACACTTCTATAACGAATAATAGTTTCAATAAGTTTCCAAACTACGGACGTTAAGCTAATTCGACGATGATTTTCAGGCAGTGACTTATTACCTTTTATGAATATTTTGGTTATAAAGGCAAACTCTTCTCGTAGCAAGTTACTTATTGAAAAGGGCGGTCAAGGGCTTAACTGCCTCATTTTTCGCCTCTTCCATTGTCATTGGATAAAACTCATCAGGGTCTGCCGTTTTATTTATCTTCATTTCTTTATTGCTTATGATAAGTCTTCAGCTTTCATATCAGTTTGTTGAAAAACGATCTCCTCTCTTTTAAGTGAAAATGTATTCGGGACATGGGTTGTCTTCGAGCGTAAGTAGAGATGTAAAAGGTCATTCATTATTCTTCCTTGTCTTGAGCCAAGTCACCGTTTTCCGTAATTAATGAAGCAAATGATTGGATAATGACTCTCTTGCTTCCAAAATATTTGTTATTTTTAAGGGTTTATCTGGCTATTTTCAACAACATACGGTTCATATTGTCATTTGTCGTATAACTCTATCTCTAAGCAAAGTTCCATAACTTACTCTATTATGGTAGCTACTGGTCTCTTTGAGTTATTTCATGAGCTACTTTCTTAGATAACAGGCACTTTCTTTATTGCACTGTTCCATCAACTTTCCATCGGTTTAAAAGTAGACCTTCTACTACGCAATGGCACGTATGTTCCCTTTACTGCCTTGAAGGTTATACAGAAGCTTTCCTAAGCTACGTTTATGTCGTTTCCGTCAAATTTATAATCGTATATATTTCGCGACGGTCACGTTGACCAGCATCACATGTAGTATTGAAAGAGACCTCAAAAGTAATTCGTCTGTGATCAATTGTACCAAACTTTTCTCCAACTTTAACATTAGTAACGAGATCCACATTTGTTGGTAGGACGAATTCTAATATATTGTCGTCGCGAGTGGGTGTCTTGACTAATTGCATTTGGACACTATCAAGCATAACTAAGTAGAATCCACGCCCGAAACTCCTGGAAAGGGATCTTCCCTATTTAGATACCGATATGTTAAAATCTACCCATATGATAGAATCTTGTGTATTATGCATTTCTACTAACTGATCATAAAATCTATCGTCTACCTCTGGTGTTTGTCCGGGGTCCTATAAACTAGTGCTACTATTATTTTCTTGTAAAGTTTATCTTTAATTTCTGCTAAAATAAAGTCGATATTTTTAAGGGCAACATCATTTCTGTTCGCAGTCGTAACATTATTTTTCTATTTCATAGTGAAACTCTCTGTATCTTCAACACTGACAAGAGTCATGATTATTTGGAAGTGGAGAAGCATTCAGCGTTGTTGGCTTTGCAATTCCTCTTGAACAGAACAAAATATTGATTTTCCACTAAGCTTCAGCAATCTTCTCTAACACGCGCTACAAATACGGTCATAGCTGACACTTCTAGTCAGTATGATAGCTTCTAAGTAATTAGCTGTACTAGCAGTTAATTGCTTATATTAACAATGGATTAGATTAGGTGTTTAGAATAAATTCTGTTTTACATCCCCTAAATCACTGCGATTCAAAATACAAGGAAAGATATAAAGTTGGTAAGATTAAGATACCGATGACAGTTGAGAATAATTCTCAGATTGATATATATGTATATCACATTCCAAGGTATGTACATGTATTCACGTGTTGCGACCAGAGAGGTTCAGTGCAGACCATAAGAAACCAGCTCCAGAATGGCTTTCTACCTCAGGACCGTGTGTCCCTCTACCATCATTGAACCCGGAATTAACTATTGCATTCGCTCTCATATGTCATTTCTAGGTCGCAGTAGCCGTAATGCTGCTTCTCCATTTATGCCATAATGCTGTCACTGCTGTTCAGTGCTGCCATACTGCTGTCTTTGATGTTCAGTACTGCCATACTGCTGTACCTTATTTTCATTGCTGCCATACTGCTGTCCCTGATGTTCATTGCCGCCATACTGCTGTTCTCGTTGGTTTAGTGCCACCCTATTATTATTGTTTGCACGGTGCTGTCCTGTTATTTGCCCTTTTATGTCTAATGCTGCCCTGTTGATATTTCTCTTTGCCCAGTGTAGTCCTATTTTTATCTTTTCATACTGTTCCTACTGTCTCAGTTCTATTATTTTTTGTTTTTGCTTTCAGTATTACCATGCTGATACTCGTGTTTCTTAAGCGATATATATATATCTTTTTTGGTGTGTGTGTCTGTTTGCTTTGATTTCTATATATTTAGTTTTCTCTTCCTGGTGATTCATTTTGTTGAAAAATCATCCTGTTTTTCCCATTTACCCTTTGATTGCTCTTGTTGTAGCTGTTTCGTTTAGTGCTGCCTTAACCCTGTGATTGTTTATTGAAAGTTGACATTATTTTTTCATCCGCAATGTGTTTCTTTATTCCCAACAGCCTCTCGTAGTTATTCTGTAATGCTTTGCTCTTTGACCAGAGCAGTTAGTCCATAGCACGTAATGTTAGATCACAACAGGTACAGCCACTTCATAGCAATTACAGTGACTTAAAGATGACAAAAATCAGTTCACAGCATATGAAGGTACTTCACAGCAAATTCAGTCAGCTCAAAACATGACAGTTGCGAAAAGAAATACCAGATTTTAGACTTGCAAAATGCAGTGATCTTCGTATTGCTCGTGACAAGATAAACTGGAATGACATTGTCAATGAAAGCGATATGGATGGATATAGTCTTAGAAAAGTTTTGTAAGACTTGTTAAAGTAGTGACTGAATCAGTCGGTGCGAAGAAGACAATCAAATCTGGATGATTCCCATTTATGATAAGATCATCATATATGACAAAAGTAAAATGGCTGACGTAATGAATCTAGAGTTTCAAAGATCACTTGATAAAGTTCCGCATTAAAACTCACCAGTAAAAAGTAAGTCATATGGTACTGATAGGGTTGTATGACAATGGTTAGATGATCGGTTGCCTGGGCGATAACAGAGGAGATGTTGACTGTTAAGCCTCACAATGGCTAGACGTAACAACTGGCGAGCCAGTAGAGTCAGTCTTGGGCTAATAGAAATGGCAATGGGCTGGCTGCAAGACTTCAAACTTGGCAGACGATACGAAGCTGGGAAATACAGCTACAACAGAAAAAGCGTCAATAGTGTTAAGCTGACATAAAGAAACCGATGGACCGGATTTACAAGAGGCAGTCGAGCTCTAGCATCGATAATTATAATTGCAAAGTTTTACTCATCAGCTGTAGAAAAAGAAATATATGAATACAGCTGCTGTACGAATCCAGTCGAACACAAACGAGAAAAAAGACTTCCGTGTGATAGCTTTTGTTCACCCAAAACCGAGTAAGTAGAGCATAAAAACATTAAAAAAGAACAAAGTTCTAGGATTCGAGGTAAGACACTCGAATTCAGGTTCACCACTGTAATGCACATGTCTGTATACATGGCTGGAACACCACCGTAGTGCATGTCTCTGTACAAGGCAAAAACATCAGCGCAGAATGAATGTCTGCACATGGTAGGAACACCATCTCCTACTGAGCCTTCACTTTGGTGTGAATCCCTTTACTTCTTTAAATTTTCGGCCCGCAACTCGGGCGCTAAGCTGAAATATGATACATGATGTAAAAAGAAAAAGTATCTATTATCCATTATTCATTTTGATAAAGCCATTATCACTTTAGTACTTTGTGGAAAAAAAAAATCATATTAAAAATGGCTAGAATGTAGAGCCCTGAATACATAGTTTGCGAGATTTATGGCTGTAGTAGTTAATGACTGGTTATTTATTATTTTGATTTATAATGAACTGGTTCTAACCCTCTGTAACCCCATCACAAAGTAATGCATGTCAGTTAATAGAGTTGTGATACCAGCTGCATCCCGCTTATTTTCAATCACTAGATAGTCATTTTATTTTGTTACAGACGACAATTGTTGTCAAGAAGAAATCCTTCAGGTACTGTAGAATCACAGCGGCAACCATATCCAGTGTGATAATTATGGGAGGCATCTGGAGGGATCAGACATCATCCATGCGAATAGAAAGTACACATATCCTCGTGCCTTCTGTAAAAGACACTGAATGTTATTTACTGACTGATATAAAACTATACAGAGTACATGAAAAAGGTAATAAATCATCTACTTGACTTAGAATTAACACCCATTCCTGCGTCTGGTGCTGACACATCAGAAAGTGTTCACTGGGTTGCTACGATATGTTTGTTTATATTAGTATGCACTCTTCCTGTGGAAAGAGGCGCTCTCATAAATGATTTGCAAAATTAGAGTTCAAAATTATGCAAAGATCTTATCTTTTATATATCTACCTAACTAAACACTGAAAACAATGAAATGATAACTTTGAAAATCACAATCACTAGTTACTTCTTGTGGGGTATAGAAACAGATTTCATTTTCTAAGGTAAGATGTACATCTTTATAATCAGCAGAGGTCGTAAGCTGGAGACGTGTCGGTAACTAGGGAACAATTGCTTAGATAAACATCATATCAAGTGCTTACCTGAGGTTTTCAAGTCGTCCTTTACTGGAAGCTTCCTGATCCCCAGGATGAACTGTCTTATCTTTCCTTTTTGGTTTGGGCAGATGTTCTATCTTGCTCAGAAGACTTTATCAGAATAAGTGCTCAGCATCGAAGTGTTTAGAAAACGATGGAAAACAGCTAATAACATTATTTCTTGGACGTAACTCCACCACAACTTCCCTCACCACCAGTAGTGCTCGAATTATAAAATCTTTACACTGTGGATGGTTGTGTGTTTGGGTTAGGAAGGGGTCGGAGGTATCTCCCTCCCGTAAAAATTGTGAAAAAATAGTAATTATGTAAGGGAATAATGCTACACTCTGGTGACATGGGAGAAAGGTATGCAGCAAATTCATCAGCTTTACCAGTTCTATGTTAACGTTAAAGCTTATTATATAAGTTAATTGAAACGGAGGTGAGTTTTTGAATATGAGTAAGCTAGAGACCCTTATTCAGACAACACGGGGATGATATTCTGATTTTGAGTTAACAAGAGGATTCCATCTTCCAATCCTCCCCCCCCCCTCAGTTTGAGCCCTTACCACCGGCATCACTACCTGCATCACGCCTACCAACCCTGCCACAGCTATCCTCATCAGTACATGTAAAACCATCACTGTTATCAACAGCATCACCACCATCGTCATCATTCCCACAACAGTCCACTGTCATCAGCATCACCACCATGATATCTCTATCATTACCACCATTAAAGCCAGCATTAACAATATCATTAGCAACCTCACAGCCACTACTACCATCACCACCACCTCCACAAGTTACCAACATTATCAGCATTACTACTACAATCTGTTATCACCAGCAATGTTAGAGTAAGGTTATCACCAGCAACACTACCAACCACTACCAGCACCACCATTAACACCG
>JAYMFT010295978.1:0-10305 GCA_038088735.1 Panulirus argus | reverse complement strand
CTGTGGACCGACTGCTGCAACCAGGATTCGAACTTATGCGCTCGACCCTGAGTGGCCCGTGAATGCGTCACGGTCAGGAACGCTAACCGTTACACCACGGGAGTTCAAACTGAGAAACATGTTTTAGTTTTGGCCTGATATTGCAGGAGAACAGCTTGTTGAACATATCCTTCTCCATAGGTTTGAATGCTGTTTCAAAATTTGCCAGTATACGTTCGTGTCTTATGCGTTTCTTCTAACGTGGAACTCTGGAGCCAAGTTTGGGAAAATGTCGACTTCCCAGATTTCTGCTGCATATTTCCTGCTAGATACCAGTTACATTAAGGCCTTCTTTCGTTATGTCTTATCTTCATTACATTTTCTCGGGTTGAATTTCACCAACTATGTAACAAGCCGACTTTGGAGTCTGTCTAAGTCCCCATGTGAGTAGATGCAGTCATCCTTGCTGTTCACCTCTTCATGAGCTTTTGCATGATCTGCAAACGTGTTAAGGAAGGAGTCCATACCTTCTGGCAAGTCATTCATATAGATCAAGAAGAGCAATGGTCCTAAGACAGAGCCCTACGACACACCGCGTAACCTCAACCAAATCTAAGAAGGCTCCTCTGACAATCTTCTATCCATCGAAGGAGTCTCTCCCTTATCCTGCTTGGTGTTCCAACTTTTGAATCAGCTTCCTATGCTACACAGCATCAGATGCTTTGTCGCAGTCCAGATACAAACAATCTACCCAACCTTTGTCCAATGCTGAACTCACTCTCTCGTAGAAATATAAGTGGTTCGTTACGCAGCATTATTTCCCCACGAAACCGTGTCGTGTCTCAGTAAGGTAATATCTCCTCTGCCACAAGTCATCCATTTTCTCTGAAGATTTTTTTTTTCCTAGCACCGCACGCGTCAGTGAGACCGGTGTGTAGTTCACTGCGTCTTCCATGTCTCCTTTCTTAAAGATGGGTATGACTTTCGCCCTTCTCTATCCCCTTGGCACTTTGTCTTTCTCCGGCGTCATCTTGAACAGCAATTTCAAGACGTATGTCAAGTGTATTTGCTTATGTCTTTAGCACATGAGATGAAATTTTATCAGAACCATGAGCCTTGTATGTGTAAGGACCTCCTAGTATTTTGTTGATGTCTTTTCTAGATATTTCAGAGCATTTTAAGACCCCCTTCCCAGTCCACCTCATTGGGCTACAGCGTTTTCCGCTGTGAACACACTTTTGAACTCGTCATGCAGTTCCTCACACCATCCGCTACGACTCATCCCTCTAAATCCCTTAGCATGATCAGCTGCTCAGTAACTGAGAACGTGCACCATGATTGGTTTATGGAAAGGTATTGGATTATCCTCTCCCTTTTCCACAATATCCTTGTCAAAGTTTGTCTGTTCCTCCATTTCTTATCCTCTGTGTGTGTGTGTGTGTGTGTGTGTGTGTCTGTGTCTGTGTCTGTGTACCAGTCAGTATTTACTGAAGCCCTCCATGTACTTGGGTGACCCCACGACGCAACAAAACCCTTCTATAAAGGCCACGAGCCAGTACTCGACCCGTCCGTCCCATACCCGACTGAGGCGATGAAGTGCGACACGCGGACGCCCCAAGCCGCAGATACCTTATCAGCGGTGGGAGATACGCCCGGTGGAAGGGGGCTCCCGCCTCGCTTTGATCTGGCAATGATGAAGTATCAGGGGATGAGAGGGGGATTGGGGGGGGGGGGGGGGGGGAGCTCCTGGGACTGCCACCACTCTCTAGCATCCCACCACCCCCTCTTTTTTTTCCCTAGGACTCCCCCCCCCTCTTCCCCCTCCCCCTCCTCCCCCCTCCCCCACAAAAACCCTTTATTAAAGCCGGCGAGGCAGGTGGCGACACCTCATCCAGAAAACACGAACAAAGCGATCACAGCTTCTCGTGTTGGCCTGGGTATCTCTCTCTCTCTCTCTCTCTCTCTCTCTCTCTCTCTCTCTGCCACGGAAGGCGGGAAGACGCCTCCCTCCGCGGGGTCTTCTTGCGCCCACCCACTGTACCGGATCCGCTACAGAGAAAAAAAAAGAGAGTGGCGCGCAGAGTAATGCGTGTTCAGAAGTGTGAAGCGTTTTGTATATATATATTTTTTATTGCTTTATGTGAGACTGGAACGTGTTAAAACATGGACATTATATATATTATTTTCCATTGCTCTTTACAGACCTGAAACATGATGCGAGTCGACTGTTATTAATATCTACGGTAGACTTGATCCGGCTGCAGTAGTGTTGATGGTCTGTTGCAGGATGTGAACGAACGGGAGTAATTAATGTGCATTTTTTCCTATCCCAGGAGAGTCAGCGACGTGTTGTTGACTCGCGCACCAACTCAATGCTATCAACCAACGGACAACGCGCTTTGTGGAGCCTTTTTCCTCACCCTACGCTGGCTAGATGCTGCTCCCTTAACCTTCATAACGTAGCTTAGGCTATGGTGTTGTGAGGGGTAATAACCAACTGCCGGCCATACTAGGGATGATGAGAGCGGGGGAGGGGGAAAAAATATCGTAACATGAGCGTTAGGAGTGATCGCCCGTCGGGCGGTGGATGTGAACGGAGGAGCCTCACTGACGCCATTAAGAGGAAGATGCGATATATGGAAAAAAAAAAAGGAAACTTCAAACTTTTCTGATGGAGAATGTGGACAAAAAAAAAAGCAACTTGGGCGAGATCTTCTTCGTACGGAAAATGTGTCAACTCATAAAGACCCTTCCATCTTCTCCGAGGCCTTTTGCTTGATATGAACAAAGACCCGCCCCGTCTTCCACGGCCTGCGGAACACGATGTAAACAAAGACCATTCTGTCTCTCTCTCTCTCTCTCTCTCTCTCTCTCTCTCTCTCCATTGTACACTGATGGATGACACGAAGAAGAAAAACAGTAAAATCCCGGTAATTCGAGATGATCTTGTGATGGTTGTGAACGGACACCAGCACCATGAGGAGGCCCGATGGATATGACAGAAGATCGTCAGTCCCTGGGAGCTTCTCAGACCACGACTGGTCAAGATGAGAGACAGAGAACGGACTGTCATACCATCCACGACAGCTGACTGTATTAGACTGTCTCTTAAGATTTTCTAATCTATCTCAGTGTTGCATGTGGATAATGTGTGTCTGATGATGCTTTCACGTCCACACAGTTTGAGTCTTAAACGGTACTTTGGGAGAAGTTCTCATTTTTTCTTTGTTAACAACATTTTCCTTGATTTTTCACATTTATGAATATTCTAACGTTTAACATTAACACTTTGATGTCATTGTTAGCCGTGCTGACATCCAAAGTTACATCAGTACGTTCGTTTGTTCTCCGGCGGTTTCATTTCTTCCAAGACTGACGTCAAAAGGAGTGAAGTCAACCCCGGTGTTTATGAGTGCACGAGCCGAGTATTTCACTAGCGGGGGCTTTGGGTTGTGAGTGGTTCCTGTGTTCATATCTCTCATGCTGAGAACATTAGCTACAGACTGTCTCTCGATGTCGCCTCTGAAGTCACTTACATATCCGATTCGACCAGTATCTTTGGTCTCTGACGTCACAGAATTCATTAATACATCGGTTACGCAGAGTCGACCTCTGACGTCAGCGTTGCTCATGACTTAACCAATGAGCGTGACTGTCAGACGTCACCAAGGACCTCTGACGTCACTGAGGTTCCTGACCAATCTCCGGCCCCCCTTTGACATCTGCGTGATTGATTAGAAGTCATCACTATCCTCTGACTTCACTGACTCTCCTGTACAATCACAGGCCGTTGTCAGAGCGATTGGCAAACGTCACCAAGAATCTCTGAGGTCACTGAGGATCCTGACCAACCACCGGCCGCCTGTGACGTCACTGAAGCATCTGACCAATTCAGAGGCTTCCTGAGATGTCACTAAGGCAGGTGACCAATTATCTGCCTGCCTGCCACGTCACTGACACAACTGACCAATCATCCGCCTGCCTGCCACGTCACTTGAGACAGCTGACCAATCATCTGCCTGCCTGCCACGTCTCTGACACAACTGACCAATCATCCGCCTGCCTGCCACGTTACTTGGGACAGCTGACCAATCATCTGCCTGCCTGCCACGTCACCGAGATAGCTGGCCAATCAGCTGCCCCCTACAAAGGTGTCCCCTCCAGCCCCCCCATAAACCACCTTCCTTCCCCCCCCCCCCCCCAACCATCTAAATTGTTGATCATCCCCCGTGTGATTGTCTCATCTGCCCCGCCATCTTTATTATGCTCTCCCTTGCAATCTATCTGAGCAGTAAAGAAAAGGAGGGAAAAAAAGATATCACAACGGGAAATAACTTGTAAGTAAAATGTAACCCATGTAGATTCTATTCTTTTTTTTTTCTCTCTCTCTCTCTAACTGTGAGACGAGAGGATTGTATCTCGGAATGGAGACCTCATTCCCGCTCGCCGTGCCATAACTTAGAGAGAGAGAGAGTGAGTGAGTGAGAGAGAGAGAGAAAGAGTGAGAGAGAGAGAGTAGACTCACCAAAATAGCAGTGTCCCTAATTTTCCTTCGTGTCTGCCAAAGTGGAAAGGAATTGGCGGAATGTTACATTCGCTCCTCCACAACACAGGGCAAGTCAGCAGCGTCGGTATATATATATATATATACATCCTTCCCTCCCTCTTTTTCCGCTGAGACGACACTTCCCTCTATATCTATATAGAAGGAAGGGCCAATAGACATGTCCAGCAGGGAGGGAGGAGGAGGAGGAGGACTGGCTGGCTGTACGTCAGGTCGGAGACGCATTAAGAATGCCGACGTCGCTTGGGTTAAGTGACGGGGGTTCGATTCCACCAGAAAGCGAATTCTTAGATATGTATGTTTACACTCGCTTGTCTGTGTGTCTGTGTGTGTGTGTGTGTGTGTGTGTGTGTAATTATCTATTATACTGTAGGGGAGGGAGTTCTGCACTCGTGGGGGGCCCCCCCTCATCATTCGAACTTTCTCTGCTATCACACAACTTTTTTAAACTTGTTTATACTGTCATCAATCCCAATTTCATCACTAAACTTTTTCCATTCGTCCACAACTCATATACTACAAAAAGGAATTCTTGACATCTTTTCTAACAAGTTTTCTTTTTCTTTGCTTAATTTCATGTTACATCCTCTGGTTGTCGCCTGACCTGACGTCTTTCAGAGAACTGATCACTATTGACATCATCAGAATGGTTTAGAAACTTGAAGGCTTTGTGATCAAGTTATCCCTCACTCTTTAGTCTTCAATGGTGGGGCAAAATTATAGTCTTCAACCTCTTACTGTAACTCGCCTTGATTCTGGCGCTGTCTTTGTTGCTCTTCTCTGTACCTTCTCTAGTAACTGTCTCTGCTTAAGTCAGGTGACCAAACATGAGTTTGGCTTTATGTACGACATGAACAGTTTTTTTCGATATCAACTCATTCATAACTTACACTGAAGACGATTCCTGAATTCGCCAACAGACAGTTTATCTCATCCACACTGCTCTTGGATCTCCTCTGATAACAACAGGGTGGGTAGGTACATACTTTCCCTCATTTGGCTTCATTCATGGCTCTTTTATTACTCTGTTTTCCTCTTTTACGGAACTTTTCAGGCATGTCTTCTCCTCCCTGAGAATGACGACGTCGGGAATGGACCGCGTACTCAAGCTGTGGTGTTCCTACCACACTCTGAAGGGTCACCATTGTGGTTGATGCCTTGTGATAAAAGTGACTTGGCGTTGGATCCTGAACAGTCGACTTCCAAGTCTGCCTCTCACACACACATGTCCCTCCAGCTTATGTCCTGTTGCCTAATATTCATACAGAAGCCTTTTTTTTTTTTATTATTTCAGCGTGTGCCCCTTCCCCATGAATTTACATTTGCGTGCACTGGATTTAATGAACCACATATTAGACTATTGGTACCAAGTGTCCAAATCCTCTCCTCTTCCTGCAGACTTGACAGAAACCTCCCACTACAGTACCCTAGTTCCTGCCACCCAATCTGGAAATTCTTTAGTTCTGTACGGTTTCCACCGCTGCATCCTCGATGCTCTTTTCAGTCTCCTCTCTTTCCATATAATCAAACTCCAGCATTATATAATTACATTTTCTCATGGGTGTGTGAAATATGATATTATCAAGTTCAGGCTACTATCTTTTTTTAGTGTGTGTGTGTGTGTGTGTGTGTGTTTGTTTGTTTTAGTATAAGAATACATCTAATCATATATTCGAATACATTAGTATTTTTTCAGTGGTAGGTTTTTTTTTCGTCTAACTGGACTCGAATCTTTTCAGTTAGTTAAGGAGACCAACTTTCTGCTGGGAAATATTTCAAATGCATCTAGGTTGATTGATTAGCAAATTTTTAACAAGCTCTTCCTACTGTATATAAGGCCAGAACTAGGATATGCTTCACTCAAGGCTGGTCACCGCACCTAAAGAAGCACAAAGAGCTAATAGAGAAGGTCCAGAGGAGGGGCAATGAAGATGGTACCGCAATTAAAAGAGCTGAGTTACGGGCAAAGCTTGGAGGCCCAGAATTGCATGTCCCACCACAGAAGAGAGAAGAGTTAGGGGGTGAACTGATCAAAAGCTTTGGGTTCTTAAAGCAGATTGATGACTTAGACAGCGAACAGTCTCTCTAGAGATGCAAACATAGAGCAACCGGAGGACATGACATGGAATTAAGTAGGAAACTTGTGAAAAGGGATATGAAGAAGTAAATTTGTAGTGTAAGTGTCGTAGATGAACGGAACGGAATGACTGAGGACATGGTTTGCATGATACCAGATAACGTTCAATAGATGGGACCCCACGAGTGTACAGCTCCCTCCCCATACTGTACAAATAGGTAATTACACACACACACACAGAAACACACACACACTCACACACACACACAAGCACACACACACTCACACACACACACAAACACACACACACTCACACACACACACAAACACACACACACTCACACACAAAGCACCCCTGGTGGCGAGTTTGTGAGTAAGGGGACCCTGTATTATCCTGTTTATTAATTATTTTTTCTCATGGTTTTTCCCTCATATTTGACCTGTTTGATTTCTATTACCTTTTATTGCTCTGCCTTTTGTTTCCGTTTTCCTTTCATTTTTGTTTTGCTTTATTATCTTCCTTTCTTCAGTCTTAATCGTCCCATCGTCTTCATTACCCGTGACCGGTGGCCACAGGAGCCATGCCTCTGGGGTGTGGGTGGTCCCCCTGTGGCTCACCTGCGACAGGTGACCTCGGGAACCTCACCTGAGAGGGTGGGGGGAAGGGAGGGGGGTCACTGCTGACAGCACCTCCTGGTGAGGCACTTAAGGTGGTAAGGGGGGGGGAGGGGGGGAGCCATTTGCTCTTCCCAATGCTGTCTTGTCGTCTTCAACCACCCTCAGCCACGCCTAGCCACTCTCTCAGCCACACCCAGCACCCTCAGCCTCTCTCTCAGCCACGCCCAGCCACTTGGCCACCCCTCAGGCACCCCAGCCATTACTTCAGGTACGTCCACATCCTTTCCTTTCCGCTTCCTTCGCTACCTTGCCCCCCACTCACCTGTCCCATCGCCCCACACCTCCCCAACCCTCATCTCCCCCCCACCCCCACCCCTAACACTCGGGTCACCCCAGGTCGGCGAGGGGGCGGGCGAAGGCGAGCGGCCTCTCGCACCCCGGGTGGTGGACCCGCCCACTTAGTGCACCAAGGCGTCTAAGTTGATTCCTTTCCAATCTGGCCCTCCGCCGGCACTCTCTCTCTCTCTCTCTCTCTCTCTCTCTCTCTCTCTCTCTCTCTCCAGTAAATCCATGATTTCCTCCTCCTCCTCCCCCTCCTCCATCCTCCACCCCCCCCAGCAAAACACACGAGGCTGTAGCAAGAACTTCATAATCTCGTTAAGGGAAGCGTTTTGCACACATACACCCCCCCCCCCCAACGTGACGCCTCGGCTTCAGCCCCGCTCCTCCCCCCCCCTCTCCGTGAGGCGTCGACTTCCGCCCCCCTCACCCCCCCCTCCGAGGAACACGGTCGTGCACACTCCTCTCTCGAAGGGGAGGGGGGGGGTTAGACCGAGTCACACTTGGTCCCAGGGTGTTGTTTAAGTCGCTAGGAGGAGGAGGATGGGAGGGGGGGAGGGGCAGCAGTAGTGTGCCTTGCGACACCCCTCCCTTCCCCACTCCCTCCCTCCCATAGGACGAGGTCGAACCTGGGGAAACGAGGCTTCTCGAGTTTGTGAGTTCATCCTCGGACGGAGGTCTGGGGCCCGGAGGCCGAGTTACGTAAGGTGAGTAATCATCTCCCGGCTGAAGACTGTGAGGTTTTAACCCTCCCCCCCCCCCTCCCCTCCCCACGGGCGGCGAGGCGTCCACACGTAAACACCGTAATTAAGACTTAATGAATATATGAATTGTTATGTGTGTCTTTGTCTGGCGGGGCTGGGGGGGGTAGGGGGGGGGGGCGCCAGTGCGGCGTCTCTCTCTCTCTCTCTCTCTCTCTCTCTCTCTCTCTCTCTCCATCTTTTGCCTCCACCACAAACATCTACGTACCTCGCTGATTCCTTTTTTTTTACCTTTTTCCAATCATCATCTTCCACCGTCTCTTCTAGTCCTCTTTCTTGTCACCCCTCTTCTTCTCCTCGCCATTCTCCAAACCTCTTCTGTCTCCCGTCTCCCTTCTGTCATTTCACCATCTCAGTTCCTCTGTCTCTGTCTGTCCGTCCGTCCCTGTCTCTGTTCCTCTGTCTCTGTCTCTCTGTCTGTCATCCAACGTCTCTGTTCCTCTGTCTCCGTCTGTCTGTCTGTCTGTCTGTCTGTCCCTTCACTCTCGCCCTGCAAGACGCGTCGGATCGGTCTGGACGAGTGTTGGGCAGGTTTCGGTGTTTGTGTATCTTCGTCCTCCTCGAGTCTTCAGCACTGACGAAGTTTTCGTCGTTGGACGATAACCGTTGACCTCCTCTCTTCACAGACGGCCGTCGCTTCGTCCGCCGGGGACTCGTCTGGTGAAGACCTTTTTTGTTATAGCTCAGTCTCTTGAAGACCCGTTTGTTTGAATGGCCAGTCTGTCGAAGGCTTGGCTGCTGAAGGTCGCCACAGACCCTCCAGCAGCCGACAGGAACTTCTCAGAGCTGCACAGACGAGACACATACACACACACTTCGCATGCACTCGCTCAAGAGTGCAAGAATCCTCTCGTCTCGTTCTGTATGACCAAATGTCTTCATTCCATTTACGAGGCATTCCACCAACTCTCAGGCACCTCACACACTGAGCAATATATGAATTAGAATCCCAATCAACTAATCGACAACACTATCATCTCCCCTTCTTGAATCGTTAATCGACAGTCCCATCCTCTCCAGTTGCCTTGCCACACTTCATCTTATGCAAGGCTTTCCCCACCTCTTCTCTTTTCACCAAACCACTTCCCATGACCCTCCCGCTTCGCAAACCACCCCGACCCAAGCATACTGCATCTGCCACCCTATCATCTAACACATTCAACAGTCCTTCAGAATACCCACTTCATCTTCTCGTCACCTCTTCGTTGGTTGTTACAATATCCTCATCTGTTCCTTTCACCGATGTTCCCATTTGCTTTCTTGTTTTCATACAATCTTGTTTTCATACGATTCACTTCCTTCCAAAACATTTTACTAATCTCGAAGTTTGCCAGTACTCTCTCAACCCAACTCTCATTTGTTGTATATTTCAGCCCCTGCACCTTCCTCTTGACCTCATGTTGCATCCTTTGGCAAAACTCCCAATCACTTACACTTCTTCCTTGACGGTAATGCTCAAACGCCTCTCTTTTCTCTTCCCTCAAACGCCTCTCTTTTCTCTGTCATTAACAACTTAACTTCTTCATCCTACCACTAACTGCCCATCACATGCCCACATCCCACCCTCTGTATGCCACATGTAAGCACTGCTCCATAAATACCTCATTTTTACCCACTCTCCTTATTTCATTTACTCTCAGTACGAAGGGATGACCACAAAAATGCGATCGCTAAACACTGTCATGAAAACGATCACCCTGCAGACCTTAAAAATCCAGTTATTTTATACCCATCCACGGACTAAGCTACTCGTAACATAACTGAATCCATATTAGTTGCTAATACTAAGAACGTTAATTTGTCCCCAGGCAATTTTAAAGACCATCCTATTATCAACCAAATCATTATGAAATATTCATTAAAAAAAAAGCCTAAAATTAGTCCAAGAGGCATCTAGCTACCCAGGTCAACCCCCTCCCCCCTTAACCACAAGGCACCCCCCCCCCCTACTCTCCCGTTAACGGTCA
>JAYMFT010295967.1:0-10305 GCA_038088735.1 Panulirus argus | reverse complement strand
GGGGGGGGGGTACCACACTTACACTATCATCCTGCACCTCCAGTGCTGAGGGGGGAGGGTACCACACTTACACTATCATCCTGCACCTCCAGTGCTGGGGGGGGATACCACACTTACACTATCATCCTACACCTCCAGTCCTGGGGGACCACATACACTATCATCCTACACCTCCAGTGCTGGGGAGACCACATACACTATCATCCTGCACCCCCAACTATCATCCTGTATCCCTAGGGCTGAGGGCATGGTACCACAATCACACGTGCACTCTCTCCTGGTGAACAACAGTACGCAGCTGGGGTTGGTCTGCCAGGTGTTACTGTGTGTCGGGTCATGTCCTGAAGGGAACTTCGCTCCTCAAGCCAGCGTCTCATTTGAACTAGTACCCATAAACGAGTCACCACGGTCTGGACAGCAAGATTCACGCCACTGCTTTCCCGTAAAGAGGGAAAGGCGATGCACAGCCAGTTGTTGCGAAGACTGGTACCACCGTACTGAAAGCACCTTATCGTATGGTGGATGAGGTTCCTATTCCCCTCAGAATAAACTTTTCAGACCTGAAATACAGTTCTTTCTCATTTCAATCTTTCTTTCGTCTTCTTCTGGTCTCTGGAACAACATCAGTAGACCGGCGTTCCTCCGTTTACGGGTGGGACCTCAATGGGAGACTGAGGGTACGCCGTACGTGCCACCCTCTGCTCTCCAAACCATCTCAACCGACCTTTCCAATTCCTATGACTTGGGTTCCTCTTGGATTTGGTGGTCGTGAAGGATCAAAAGCTCCAGGACTGTGCATACTTCTTTTGGAGGGAGGGGAGGCGGCCACCGATCGCATTTTGTATCTTTACATCCATCACTCCAGAGGACGTGGTGCCGGGGGTGACAAGGAGGTTCTCCTCGTCAATGACCTTGTGCGGACGAGCAGTGATACACCTCAGACGACTTCGGGTACCTTAAGAGGGCTTCTATGACGCAAAGGTCAAGGAATCCAGCATCTTGGGCCTGACCTTCCTTCGTGTGCGGAGAAATGGAGAGAACAGACCCAGCCGAGTGGGATGTCTTGAAGCAGCACTAGAGATACGCCAGCCATCGGTCAAAAGGCACTGAATCTTTAAACGAAAGTTTATATCTGTGTTCAATGTCTCTTACAGCAATGTCCATCTTCTAAAACATCCAAGAGCAATGGCGGGGAACGGAATACCTCATGAAATATGAATGACCTGTTTGTTATGATGGTTATGTGTAGAAATATGTCAGTCCCAGGGTAGGTAAGAGCCATCGGCAACTCAGGGGTAGGCCGCTTTGATAACTCTTTCTTTTCCTATAACCCGAAGCTTTGGAACTCTTTCTTCTCATGACTTTCCCAATAACTATGACCTGGTACATTTAAAAAAAAGAAGGTTTTTCACGTCCTCTAAAATTCTTGATTACTTTCCCTTGTCTTTTCTTTTTTCCTCTCTATATTTGATGAGGACTTTTGTCCGTGACTGGTGCCTCCAACATAACAGAAACAGTCATTATCCATACGAGGATAAGGAAAGTCATGCCGGACGTATATACATGTGTTCCCAGCCTTCGTCTGGCATCAGTGAGGCACAGTCCCCAGACTGTAGGTAGCATCTCCTGCAGCTCTGGCCTTTCGTGTTATCCCGTCTCACTGGTACACAGTGGTACTGTCGATCATCCAGTGGCCTCCTCGTCCCGTCAGGGTGGCCATGACCGTTTATCAAGCTCGGAATTATCATGAGAGTACTCGGGCCTGGGGCGAACAAGCCGGGAGTACTTGGGTACGAGTGCATCCGAACTCACGACCGGACCGCTCCACCGCGCCTACCACAAGCTTGCGTTAAATACGCCCACTGTGCGTAACGCTTTGACTTGCCTCCGCAGACACGATATCTACAGGCTGGTGCCATGGGGGTTGCTAGACTTGGCGCGATGGCAGCCTGGGTTCATGGGAGGCGACTTGGTTCATTACTCACCCACAGCGTGACCAGGTCTCCCCTTCTCCCTCCAGCAGGACTACCGGCAACACGGCCAAACCCGACGCAGGACTCCTTCTCCACACACACACACGTGGCTGGGCTAGGCAGGCAGGCAGGCAGGCGGGTGGATCCGCTAGTCTTCCTTCTCCGCTGTTCCCCTCCTCCCCGTGGCTGGGTTGGGTCGGGTGGGGTGGGGTTTGGTGGAACTTATCATCCAGGACGGCAGCACCTGCACCAGTGAGCCAACGGCAGAGGTGCCCTCCGGAGAGGAGGTGTTCCACGTCAGGCAGGCCATCAGATAAGCGGGACACAATAACTGGCACGACAGGCAAAAGGTGACATGCACGGTGGGGCGCCTGGTGACTACTCCCTCTCCCTTGTGTGGTGCTGCACTCACCAACCTGACCGACACCGGTAGCAGCAGGAGGAGGGGGCTGCCTGGTGACCTCCTCCCGGCCCGTGTGTGGAATGCTATACACTCACCATCGCACATGCAACGACCGACGGTCGGTAGCCCCGCTGACCTACGCATTCATCCACATTCCTCAGTATCCACACCACGCCATCCAAGTCACTGGCATCCCCGTCAAGCACAGGGCCAGAAAGAGACACAGCTTCTGTTGCACGTCTGGACTGTGGCGTTTGGTGTCACGTCTTCGCTAAGAGGAAATCTGGGGAGGAACAGCTCAAAAGCCAAAGGGCTGCTGCCCCCTTCGACAGACGTGCGGGAGTAGTAGTCGCTAAGCCACTGTAACTAGCCATCCCAGTGGGTCTACGCTGGTCCTCGCCTCCTGCATTACACCGTCGTCTCCACGACCCATGCACCTGCGCCACTCCAACACAGCCCAGCTCGGTAGATGGCCGTGCCCCTCCTTATCCCCGAGTGTTACCAAGTAACCAGCGGCCCCTCCTCCCCTCCCTCTCCTGCCACCTCCGACATTCATCACCATCTTTTTGATACTTTAAGACGCTGCTGGCTCACCAAGACACGTCCCTCCCTCATTCATCATGATTACCTTTCAACGTGGTTAAGCCAGCTCTCTGTGCGGGGGAACGGGGCGACCCCTACAACGGTGCGTACCGCTGGGTGGGTACAACGCCTTCCGGGGCCCCTGATCCGGCGGCTCGCAGCGCCGTCGTGCTCAAGGCGTCAGTCAAACGCACTGCCCAAGGCGACACAGCGGCTCCTCGAACGACGGTGTTCCTGATTTTCCGAAGTCACGAAGCGATACAGTGTCTGTAGTTTCCGGAATCATGGTTATACGGTGGGAGAACATCTGCTTAGCCCAATCCACTTCAGGAGTGGGGAGGACCGATGACTGGGGCGTATAGACAGTCCAGCTGCACGATGGACGAACGACTGGGGTAGTTGAACAGTTCACTGATTGGATAGTCAGGTTGGAAAGTTCGAGGAATACCTGAACAATTCACGTATCACATGGCTACGGGGATATGAAGTTTGCTAACGAGCTAGGTGTAAGTTTCTTTGGACGGGTGGGTGGAAGGTTTGGTTGGCGTGGGGAGACAGGCTGGCGTGGGGAGATGGGTTGGAGTGGGGATATGGTTGATAATAATCGGTTATTTTAATGAGGTAAGTCTTTATCAGTCGCATGGACGTCTTGAAAGGGTGGATGGTCGACCAGTTAGTAAAAGGAAGTTGGATCGGTGAAATAAGGCGTAAAGAAGAGTCCAGTGCTGGTGGCATGGTCGGGGGGAATAAAGGGGGTGGAGGCCATGTCCAAGCGGGGAAAGACGATACTAGCGATGACAGGGAGACACCTAACACAGCTGGCGTGAGGCTACGTATCACAGCTGGCGTGAGGCTACGGAACACGGTTGGTGGGAGAACACGTTATCCACCCACACCTGTTGCCACGACACGTACCGCCACCCGGTGGGAGGACACATATAACAGCTGGTGGCAGGACACACATTAGTACGACCGCCCCAGGTCACAACTGGATAAGTTTACTGAGGCAGGTCCTCCACAACACTAGGAACACGACGGTGTCTTACCGCGATCAAATTTACACTCCCGGTTACCCCTCACCCCTCGTTGATTTTCAGTTCTTGTGAACCACCCTCTTACCTCTGACCTCCCTCTTTCCCAAGAACTCAGTTGGAGTCCGTATTTTGTCCAGGGCCAGGGGAAGCCTCCCTCCCGACAAAGTCCACCGTCCCATTCCAATCATCGTATTTCCCTCCCCATCGATCTCCCATCCCCGCCGTAATACTCGACAATAATTCAATCAGCGATTCAGCTAACGAGGCCCTCCGCAACTACGTAAGGTATAGGGTATCGGCCCCAGGCTACACGTCTCTGGTCAGTGTGGGACACCTCTTCCAGAGTCTTGTACAGGCAGGAGGAGGAGGAGGAGGAGGAGGAAGTCATCCGAACACGAAGAGGAGGAGGAGGAGGAGGAGGAGGAGGAAGTCATCCGAACACGAGGAGGAGGAGGAGGATGGCTGGCGAGTTGGTTGACTGGTTGGGTAGGCGTGGTCCCCCGCCCTGTCCATCAACTTGTTATGTCATTATCCCAAATTACAGATGGCTAATGCATAATTACTGGTTACGTGGCACCACAGGCCTCCACCCACCGAGTCATCTATGCCGGGGGGCTGGTGTGTGTGTGTGTGTGTGTGGCATGGCAGGTGGCACAATGGGTAACCACCACCTGTCCCCCTTCACTGCTGTGACCTCACCATCTGGGGCTGAATAACCTCCCTCCCTCCACTCACTACCTGAGCACAACACGGCTTCGCCATCAACTCTTCGGTACATATACGGGAACGAACTACGTCATCTTCCTAGATCCATCGGTTTTCATTGTTTTCCGGGTAAATATCCATTCGTGTGATGTGGGGAGGGAGTTCTACACTCGTGTGAACCCCAGCTCTTGCTGAACTTTCTCTAGCACCATACAACTCTTTAAGCTTTCGTATGCTGTCCACGCTCACCGCCGCATCATTTGGTCTATTCCACCCATCCACCACTCTCGCTACAAAAACCACTTCTTCGCATCTTTTCCGACAAGTTCCTGGGTATAATTTCACGCTATGGCCTCTGGCTGCCCTGTCCCTACGTCTTTCAAAGAGCTCTTCCCTGATGACAGCATCAAGTTGGTTTAAAAGTCTTGAAAGGTTGTGGTTGGGTCAGTTACCCCTTTCTCTTCTCTCCTCAGTGGCTGACAAATCTAAGGCCTTTGGGCAGTAATTCAGTTCTTTTGTGTGTGTGTGTGTGTGTGTGTGTGTGTGTGTGTGCGTGTGATGTTAAATGTACGCAGATCATCCAAGTACGTAAATGTGTAATGTATGAACATACTGCAACCAGTGTAAGCACGAAGGTACATGAAGCATACTTGCACCTAACAATACCACGACGGATCAATCCACACCACACGATACGCCTGCCACTACGCAACAATACGCCTGACATCTTTCACCCCGCATCCATACCTTTCCCGAACGCCCTCCAGTACTGTCGACTCCCTCCACGAGGGTACGTGACCCCAGTGTATCCCCCGTGGCCTTGGTCATCAACTTTGGGGTGGTACATACCAGGCGGGTGGGGTGGTCAATCAGTCTGTCGTGTGGTATGTGTCCGTGCTGGGCAGCAGACACGGGCTAGTCTGACTTTGCCATACACCAAACATCTAAGATTTCTGCATATGTTTTTTCCTATTATAACAGTTTCTGTTTTTTATGCTTTACATTCTCCGAGAAGCCATGGCTTTGATCACAAACTTCGCCTCTGAAATGGTGTCAAAATAATTATTTCGCATTTTGTTTTTTAAATCTTAAAAGCTGTACAGATCGCACGTGTTTTGATAATTCATTCGATTTCAAGGTTTCTGTTTCTTTGACCTTTCAGTCGTTTTATAAGCTTTTGATGAGACGCTTCACTTTCAGCTTTAAAGCTTGAGGCTTCCAGCGTCGTAAAGACATTCAGTTAAAAGCTTTGGCTTTTTAATGACAGAGTAACATTCAACTTAAGCCTTGGGGCTTCTGACAATATAAACTTTGGGACTTCTAAGAATCAAAAGCTTAGGGCTTCTAAGAATTCAAATTGTGGGCTTTCTAATAATTTACCCCTATGGCCTTCTTATACCAATCAAACATTATGCAAAAGAATCAAATCCTGTAGCAGCTACACGGCCAAGGGCGGTTAAACAATCCTGTGTACGGCAAATTTCCCGACACCAGCTATGATACACGGTTAAAAAAAGAATCATCAGAAAGGGTGATCAAAAATAATCAGTCGTCAACATATGACAAACAACGATGGTTCTCAGCGCTGACCCTAGAGTGTGCTCCATCTCCAGGCACACCCCAAAGAACCCGCAAACCATCCATGACTAATCAAACCACCTGTCAATTACTTTTTTTTTCCTAATTTTTTTCAATTAACAGCAACTCGGTAGAAGGCAGACCACACGACCGTCCTGGTCGAAATGCTCGTCGGAAGGCTTGTAGATACACAGACGCATGTCGACGGTGTGCGCTACTGCCGGGACGTGGAGGATGACATCTGACCTCCCTCAGGAGGTCTTTTGTGAGGGTGAGGGGGTTTAAACGCCAGCCTCTTCGCGTACACAGAATGTGAAGGCTTTGACAGGCTTGAAAGTTGAAACCCCTTGCATTCGTAATACGCTGCCACATACCAGTCCGGCGTCACGCTGATGACAATAAATCACACACACACACACACACATGAAACGAGAGAAAAATACACACACACTTTTGGGAACCTACTCATACTACTCTCTCATACTAAACTAAATTTTCAGCCCCTGTAACATAAAAAAAATACGGCCCATTAAACTTGGCCAAACAAGTGACAACGTCTTCACAGCCCAGCGCAAGTTGCTACGGCAAAATCACTGTACGAGACAGACCAAACAACTGGAGTAATACCACGGTGGCTCTAGATGTGCCACAGTACCAACACAGGACAGCCCCACGGAACAACCAAGAGGGTGGAACAAACATACCACAGTATGTGGCTACTATACGAAAAAATGCTACAAAAAAAATATTCATGTGCAAAATAAACGTACAAAAGTAGCATAAGCGGTAAAATATACCGAGGGCAAATAAGTAGCAGAGCTACATACCGTCTGTGGCATAAAGCTATGGACTCGGGGTGGGGGGGGGGGAGGCGTTTGATACGAGTTAAGAGGAATGGTCTTCGGAATGTGTCACTTTATGGGAGGAGTTGTTGTGGGCACAGGGGGCATATTACGTCCAGACACACACAGAGACGGAGCAGTGAGTTGAGTGTGTGAGACTCGGGGTAGGGGATACGATGAGACATTTACACAATGAGACATGTTCCTACGGTCGCTGACTGGCTTACGGATGAGGGAGATACGCGTGCTGCCAAAACTGGCAGAATGTGACTGGTTGAAGATCGAGCGAGGCGTTGGGAAGAAGGTGAAGCGACAGAACTTCAGGTTACTGTATGAATATCTGGGAGTGTAAAGAGTTGAATGCTGATTCCAACGAAGGCTTTGTGTCGCCGTTTATGGAAAGAGAACCGAGTCCGATTGCAACAGGGGATGAAGGACTTGATAGGGGTTCAAAAACCTTTCTGAGCACACTCAAAAACAGGCAAAGTACTGGAGGCTGAAACATGGGGTTGTGAGAAGCAGGCTTGTTGCTATAACTCCCAGGAGGGACACGAGGGGTAAAAATCTAAGTGTGTGGGTGAGTCCCAGGTTGGTGGAAGGCAGAGAGTATCATACTTCGGTGTGGGGCAGGGATAACCTAGGACTGGGACATCAGTATGACTACACGGGGTACTAGCTGGAGAGACGGTATGTGGAGTGAGAAGTGTGACATGAGTGTTTATGATCGTTGTGTGAGGCACTGACCAGATCCAAAGGATACTGGAAAAAAAATTAATATAATCTGGACCTGCAGTAAGGAATGGAAGTAGAAAGAATAATCTAAAAAGAATGGACGAGTGAGCTGAAAGGTTTTAAAAGGGAGAGATCTCCTCTCTCTCTTCTCTCTCTCGTGCAATGCAGCCTCTGCCTCCCACGCTGCTGCAGCGGACCGCTGGGGTCCTTCTCCCGATGTTTCCCCATCGGCGTCAAACTTGGCTCAATTCCTCGTCCGAAGGATTCCAGTGAAACAAGCCAGGTCAGGCTTGGTTCATCAACGCCTCGTTCTCGTGGTCATACGGGCGCATTAGTCCTCTCATTTTTTTTCCTACCAACACTTTGGTCACGGGAAGGGAAGGCAGGAATACGTGAGCAAGAAAAACAGACGGACCCTTCTGGGTCGATGGAGACGCTGAGAGCAACAACCGAGCCACGCCTCGCAACGCCTACAAAAAACGAAAGAACGCCATCAACCCTCACAAACCCAAAAGCTCTGGCGCACTTCCCAAGAAGACCAGCAACATTGTTGCCTGATCGAGTCTCGGAAAAAAAAAAATTGGACAAAAAAAATCACTAAAAATCGCCAATCTTGTCGTGTCTCCCCCCCCCAAAAAAAAACAGCAACTGGGAAGCTACGTATCTCTTTCCCTATGGCCACTGGCCTAACCGCATCTCCCAACACCAGCTACGTTAGCGGCGCCGTCACTGGCCGTCACAGCCTGGCCACACCCCACAGACCAAAGCTGGCAGGACTTGGCGGACACCACAAAGACTGAAGAGACACGACGGTCCTGCAGAGAGAGAGAGAGAGAGAGAGAGAGAGAGAGATGCCATTGTAGACTAGAACAATAGAACTGTGGAGTCATCCTTTCCTACCCCTTTCGTCTCGTACCACCCACCCACCCACCATAACACTGTGCCGTCCCCCCTTCCTCTCCGGGGGTGATGGGGGGGAGGGGGGGTCGACTGTACCAAGCCGCTACTGTGGCCAGGGGGGGTCGACTGGCGCCCCCACCGACTACGGCGGACCGAACGGGTGGGTCGACTGGCGCCAATCCTCTTTCCTCAACCATTCTCTCCCATTTAAATCGCATTCCCATGCCATCTTTGCCCCGTCCTGCCCACCTGCACAAGACACGTGACGCATCTCACGGAAGGCAATGTAGCAGGGTAAGGTGGTCCTCAGGAAGGAGGGCATCAGGGGAGAAGGGTGAGGTGGTCCTCAGGATGGGCAGCAGCACGGGAGGAGGGTGAGGTGGTCCTCGATACGGGGAGCAGCAAAGAGGGTGGGTGAGGTGGTCCTTGGGGGGGGGGGCAGCAGCATCAAGAGAGAAGGGTACGGTGGTCCTCGGGGAGGGCAGCAACAGGGTAGGAGGGTCAGGTGGTCCTCGGGGAGAAGGAGGAAGAGGAGGCAGAGGTGGTTCTCGGGGGAATGACTGCGATACGTCTCAAGACACAGGAAGATAATGCCCCCGCTGATACATAAACAAGATTACGGCACTTGTAGAGATAAGCGAATGTTTGCTGTTGGCCACGATACCGACTCAGGGCGTATTAAGATATCAGTCATCCTCAACGTCTCATCGAAACAGAACGTGTTCATTTTCTAACGTACAGTACATTTAACAAACGTACACTGTCCGCAAAAGACACATGTTGGCCAATCAGGTGTAGTGGTGCCTCCTACATCACGGTCAGGTCTTCTTCCGTGGTGGACAGATTTAAAACCGCTAACCCCTCTCCCTGTAGCTCACTCAAGAGATCAGTCTAACGACCGCCTCTCTGTCAACCAGAGTGGAATCAAAAGCCTTTCGCCTCATAAAGCCCCCCGACGTCACGTCTCTTCAACCGTCCCTTTCTGTAGTCCGCAGTGTCAGCTGCTCTCTCTCTCTCTCTCTCTCTCTCTCTCTCTCTCTCTCTCTCTCCCTCTCCCTCTCTCTCTCGGCTATTGCTGCTGCTTCCCACAAAATCTGTGTGGTGACCTGGCAGTCGAGGATTAGCAGTTTTAATATTTCCCTCTTCCTTTGAACTGCTATATTGTGGATTTCTCTTCCCCGTTCTGTCTTTTTCTTTCCCTAAAATTTTTCTTCCCTTAAGAACAAAGTCTACAAACACCTACTTACCTCTGATTAATTTCTATGTCCTCTCCATTTTACATTTCATATTTTTACCCGAGTTGACCTTTGAATGAGGAAGTATGGTTTGCCCGAGACACTTCCGTTACCGTAAATAATAATAATAATAATAATAATAATAATAATTATTATTATTATTATTGTTATCATTATTATAATAACAAAAATGATAATAATAATAATAACAATAATAATAAAAATGATAACAGTAATAATAATGATAATGATGATAATAATAATAATGATAATAATAATAATAATAATGATAATAACAATAATAACAGTAATGATAATAAT
>JAYMFT010295956.1:0-10305 GCA_038088735.1 Panulirus argus | reverse complement strand
GTTTCTGTTCGTGTGTGTGTCTGCACGTGTATGATTCCACGTGCAGGTCTTTTCATGCGCGTATGGGTCCGCGCATGCCTGTTTCCGTACACACGTCTCTCTTTCTCTCTCTCTGTCCGTGCGCACGCGTCCACGTGTTATGTTTTGCCACGGGACCAAGTATTTTGTGCGTGTGTGTCTGCTTACTGTATTGATATCCTATTTCTTGATATGGAGAGGGAGCTTTACTCTCCTGAGGGATCGTTTCCAGTTAATTCGCTAGTTCTTCACCATCTCTATAGATGTATCCTTCCCAGTAATTAGCTAGTTCTTTACCATCTTCCCTACAGATGTACCACTCCCAGTAACTTAGTTCTCTACCATCTTCCCTACGGGCGTATCATCCCTATCTTTGTTTTTACACTCGAACAGTCACTTCCCTCCCATCATCATGATCTTACACTGCCTGTTTCTCTTTCTACGCCCCACCACCAGGGGGGAAAAGAAATGTAAACACGGAACATTGTGTGTCGTCGCCCCCGCGTCTGTCTGTTCGTCTGTGGATGCGATTCTTCCTGGCATGATAACTCACGAACAATGAACGAAACTTTATATCTACGCCATAGGTACCAGCCTGTGGAGGTGTCCGACTGATTATATTTGGGGGAAGCACGTACTTACATAAACCTGACCGGTAATCCAACATTCATTAGCACTGTGTTGTGTTGTGGGTCAAGATAAATACGGCAAACATGTCTTTATGAATAAATGCGTTTCAGTTTTTCCTTCAGAGTGATGGCCAAAGGTGTGTGCAGATACGTATTACGTTTGAACGTGAGCGGATGCGGCCTTTCTTTCTATGTCTGTTCCTGGCGCTACCTCGCTGAT
Source organism: Panulirus argus (assembly GCA_038088735.1). Taxonomy (NCBI): domain Eukaryota; kingdom Metazoa; phylum Arthropoda; class Malacostraca; order Decapoda; family Palinuridae; genus Panulirus; species Panulirus argus. Next base: position 9,438 of record JAYMFT010295956.1, on the reverse strand, counting down.
GCGGGACGCGGCGATCAGGTAGGAAATAATATATATATATATATACATATATATATATATATATATATATATATAAAGGATGTTTGAATCAGATTCTGAGAGTGAAGCCTCGCTGGGATACCGCCGAGGGGAAGACGGTAAACAATTTGGCACAGGATAGACTGTTATGTTAACGAAGCTTTCCTGCATTTGTTCTCTCTCTCTCTCTCTCTCTCTCTCTCTCTCTCTCTCCTGTTTGTGACTTCAACAGCACCGTGAAGTGATTCCTGCCGTTTCCCCAGTGGCTGTGGCTGTCAACAGCGAGTGGAGACTGTTCGTTCTACCCACACGTCATAATAAACTTCGCCAGCCTCAACAGGTGGTGGCTGGGACACGATCGGTCGCTATTCAAGGCCGGAGAAGACACGTGTCCAAGGCTGGAGAGGCCAAGTGTCCATGGCCGGGAGGTCAAGCGTCCAAGGCTGGAGAGGACAGGTGTCCCAGGCCGGAGAGGACAAGTGTCCCAGGCCGGAGAGGACAAGTGTCCCAGGCCGGAGAGGACAAGTGTCCCAGGCCGGAGAGGACAAGTGTCTTACGCTTGTTTATCAAGGTTCGCGATGATATCCAGCCAGCCATCCCTGTTGCAGGAGGGGACAGTTGCTGGGGTGTGCTCGCTCAAGGCAACATCCTTCTGACCTTTCACGAGTTCCGTCTGCTCTCTTATTATCCGAATATTCGGTAATGTGTGAGAACGAATCTTCACTCGGATACCGAAGCGGTGGGAAAGAATGACCGACTTATGGAATCAATCGGTTGGGGCCTCGGTTGGGGCCAAGAAGAAGAACAAGTCGTCCATAAACCAACTCCCTCACTGGTAATTGTCCGACGGCCCGCGCCGATGTGACCCCACAGCGAATTCTTGCCTCGCGAACGCCCCAACTTCATTCAACTGGCTTCAAGGGGTATGCATATTCATATCCCCGTCACACTCCACGACAATCCTGTCTTCCTGTTAGGTGTGACGGGCAGCAAAGGCCACGTCACAACTCCGACAAGAACACATCAGGAGGAACAGAGAAGCGTGTTTGCTCACGGACCCGACGTGTAAATATCTCGTACTGGCTCCCCGGTCGTATTTTAACGTACCATCTATGCCCGCAACAGTTTCCTCGGGAGTCCTTGGGTATGACGGTGTGACCTCTTAAAGTCGTCACACATCCTCGAGAAGGAGGTTAAAGGTCAGGCCACTATCACACACAGGTGGGGTTTTTAAAGGTCGTCTGATGGTACTGGTCCTGGAGATAAGGTGGGGCTGGAGGCTGGACAATACAACGCAACACCACACATACACACATCCGGGCCTCTCCTACACACGACACTTCTTCAATTTCCTTTTCCTTTTCCTTATTTGCTAAAAGAATTATATATCCCAAAGGAAGGCTAAGATGTAGCGACCAGACATGACTTAGCTGGAGCCGATAGACACTAGTTTACACAGCGGAAGCCTCACAGTTTACCGTACAAAAGAAATGTGTGAGGGAAATAGGAGAAGCAAGGATGAGGGAGAGTGTTATATTACCTCCTCCGGTGTTCCTGGAGGAGGCGACGTTATGAGGCTCGTCACAAGCCGTGTTCCGAGGCCGGTGGGGGGAAAGGGGAGGGGGGAAAAGAACCGCTTGCCCACCTCGGGAACTACACCGCCAGATGGACGGCAATTAAAAACAATCGTGATTCAAGTCTCAAACTCGGCCAGATGGTTTCGTCTGGCCGGGCTCTCAAGAGATGGTCTAATACCAGCTTCATCTCGCCACCAGTACTGCGTCAATACACGAGAGCGCTCACGATCTCGTGTTTCCTATTCCATGTGGGTTTTTTTTTTTCAAAAAAGCATTTACAGAACCACGCGTCTGTTGTGATTCTGTGCATACCATAGCTATATATGAATCGTTGTGATTGTAACAGCTTTCTTGAGGGAGGAACTCTTTTGTTGAGAGTCTCCATCCAGCAGCCTCTACTAACCAAGCCATGAGATGAGAAACTTTTACCACTTGGACACCAATGTCAGCTTTGCTGACAGAAATGTCACTCGTTCAAGCAAGGTGAACCGTATTTTCCATCTTTTTCAACGGTAGGTTTTTTTTTTTCTTAAAAGAATGATACGTATGAGGCCCAACACCAGCACACTGACAGCAACACTACAACGCCACTATTAGCGATTGTCAATGACCATGAAGTCCTCCACGCCCCGAGCCCGTGACGTCCGATCTTACAACACTGGCCAATGTACGGTTCTGGCGCATGTTCACTGGACGTATGGGGAGAGTCCACACATGCAGTGTTCGGGGTGACAAGTCTCGTGTTAACCTTGCCAAGTCGTATCTGGATGTATCCTGGTCATCCCAGCACCACACCACTTGCTACGGGTTCCGTGTTTTCCGTTCTGGTTGATCCTTGTGATTAAAATGATCACAATACCCAATACTACTAAACCTGCCAGGTCTAAACGCCATCTCACTGGACGTTTAAGTCAAGAAGGGCTAATTGGTTCATACGGGGACGGTACGGACTGCGGCTTGCTACTGTACCATACGCAAACACTGCTGTACCCTGGCCTCTATACCTTGCGTCATCTACTAACAAATACACCTTGTACTGGCGTTACTTCCAACGCCTCCTGTACCTTCACCAGGGCTCAAATATTGTGTATACTGTACTCTGAGCCTTCTTTGTATCGTTATCAAGATAAGTGTATCACGTAGATTACATGTATCTGACTGTACTGTGGCACCGTGCAGGTATACCGATTGTTAAAGGTACCTTGGCCCTACTCTTGTATTATAATAGTGCCAGCAGCAATGATCGGTTATTTTTTTTCCCCGATGGATTGATGTACTGCATCCATGTTGGCCTATACCTACTGTATCCATGCTGGCCTCCACCTGCTGTATCCATGCTGACCTAGGCCTATCGTATCTATGATGGCCTTCATCTACGGTATCCATGCTGGCCTCCACCTACTGTATCCGTGGCCTCTACCTACTGTATCCACGCTGGCTTGCATCTACTGTATATCCCCGGCAATAAGCCCTCCCTCCTATCACTACCGATGAAACGCTTCGTCCATGTAGCAGTACACTCACGAGAAACAAATCCCTTTTAAATGACAGAGAGAGAGAGAGAGAGAGAGAGAGAGAGAGAGAGAGAGAGAGAGAGAGAGAGACCCGGCAGTGCCAACAGGTGGTGTCAGAACCCTGCACACACACACACACACACACACACATGTTGTCATTATACACTTCCAGAGGCCAGTAACCCTCCCACTCTCTCTCTCACTCTCTCTCTCTCTCTCTCTCTCTTTCTTCCACATGCCATCACCAACCACCCACCCACTCCCTCCCTCCCTCCCTCACTCACTCCCCCACTCCCTCCCTCACTCACTCACTTTCACCGCTCCCAATGACGAGACGTTGGAGCACATTTCCCCAAACACCGCCGCTCTGCAACCCTGAGCCTTGAGAAGCGTCTGGCACGACTATACGACCCTTGGGTGCCATATCCCCGGCCCTTTTAGAGAGATCCGGGTCGTCTGCCGGGCCGTCGTGCCTGGTGGTCGTAGTCGTGTGGTCGTACGTAACAGGTCGTGCTAACTGGCCCACTTACGAGCGACCAGTGGGCGGCTGGTGGGAGGATGGGGACGACAAATACGCTGCGTGTTTGGGGACAAGGCACCGGAGGGCACGGGGGTATATGGCCTGCCTAAGGTCATGAGAGAGGAGAGAGGCCGTGTGGGTTGAGGCGGATAGACCAGTCGAGGTAGAGGGGCATGGGTGGACCAGTCGAGGTAGAAGGGCATGGGTGGACCAGTCGAGGTAGAGGGGCATGTGTGAACCAATAGGTGGTAGGGCATGGGTGAACCAGTCGAGGTAAGGCAAGGGCCGTACCCAGCAGGGCAAGGAAGGAAGGCAGGAAGGGAGGGAATTACCAAGAGCAAGACGAGTCATTAAAACACCCATCATTAAATATATCGCACATGACACACGCCACACGCACACCGAACATACGAGGCCTTTTTCTCCCATCGTCAATCACCTGACGACGACGAAGCTACTACTGCTGCTGCTGCTGCCTCAGGAGACCTGGATCCTGCCAAAACCCCTGGCGACGAGAGAGCCGACACACACACACACACACACGACAAACACACACACACGCCTCTGAACCAGTACTCTCCGGAAAGGCCGAGTGCTGTGTGCCAAAGCCATCTCCCAGGAGGAGGAGAGAGAGGAGGAGGAGGAGGAGGAAGGGGTGTCAAAATTAGAAAACTGGTGCAAGATCATTCCTAGAGCCCACGACACCGTTTCTTGAAAACGACTCTCGGCCACCTGTCTCTACTCGGGAGTGCATATATATATATATATATATATATATATATATATATATATATATATATATATAATTAGAAGGTATGGTTCCCAATCTACACTCAAAAATCATCTCTAATTAGCAAACCAGGCACGATCGCATGTTCTTTTGAACACAATAACAGAAGTGGGCGCATCCCTCCTCCTGGGCCCCCGTCCGTCGCTGTCCGCCTCACCCACCAGCGTCAAGTATCACGAGCATTATGGCTCGTCCAGCCCAGGAACCTGACGAACCCGCTCGACAAAAGGCGTACCTGGCCAGCCAGAGGGGCGTGTGTGTGTGTGTGTGTGTGTGTAGACCAAAGCCACAAACAGCCTCCTCCGACACCTCCCCGTAGGGTGGTGGTATAATACAGTAGGGGAGGATGGCTGGGCCTTTAAGGAGCGGAGGGGCAGGCAGGGACCAGTGGGGCGGGGCGGGGCGGGGCAAGGCAGGACGAGAACGAGGCGGGGCAAGGCAAATACCACACTAGCGGGCAACCCCCCACCCCACCCCCCACCCCTCACCGCCACAACAATTTACAGCTGGGTACAGCGGGCCCCCTCACACGGGGCTTCCCCCTCCTCCCCCACCCACATCACGTGACCGTCTGGCCCCCCTCACTGTCACGCTCATCACTATTTATACTCATCACCACCCACCCGCGTCACCATCACTACTCTCCCGCCCACTGTCATTCCCTGCACACTATCACTACTCTCCCGCTCACTCGCACCATCACTGCACTCACGCGTCACCATCACTACTCTCCCGCTCACTATCATTTTCTGCACATCATCACTACTCTCCCGCTCACTTTCATTCTCTGCACACCATCACGACACCCGCGCGTCATCGTCACTACTCTCCCGCTCACTATTATTTTCTGCCCATCATCACTATACTCTCCCGCTCACTATCATTCTCTGCACAACCATTACTATCACCCAGACACAGTTCCCCCCACCACGTCACACTCACAGCAATCAGCAATCATATTCGGGAAACATTTAAACCACATAAAACACCCCCTCCCCAAAAACCTCCCGTCGCTGGCAACTATGCTAAACCAGCCAACACAGAACGGCAAAGCTCTACAGAAAAATCCATTGAGAGAGAGAGAAAAAAAGAAAAGCTGATTAACATGACAATTAAGACAATTAAAATTACCAAAGAACTCGTTGGGACACCTTCCGCGCGACGGGCACTACCCCTGAGTGAGTCGAGGAGGCCCTTTGACCTGAGAGGTCTCGGATCAGAGGTGACATACCATTGTGTTCCCGGGGGAGGCGATCGTAGAGTTGTGCTCAAGGCGCGACAAATCAGGGGAGTAAAAATCACACGTTACCAAAGTCTTTTAGAATAATCACAGATTGGTGATTAAGGAGACCGTGCCTCCGTGATCTGATCACCTCACTGCGATTATCATAATACTAAACACCGCATTTCCCGCCTGCTCTCGGGCGCAGTAATGACAAGTCAATCTGCGCATTACTCTCATGCTAACTAACCATTGAGTAACGACATCATAACCACTACTGTCGTGGTCATCATTCTCGTATCTGTCAAGTCAAGGTCACCACTATCACACGAGACCCAACACAAACCACCTTTTCACTGTTCTCTCCCACCATTCCTCGCGATAAGGAACTAGCTATACAACACACACACACACACACACACACCGTCAGGAGGGTGGGGAAAACAGCAGGTGAGTGATAGCGACGACTGCAAAGGTTCCCCAGGAGGTTAGGTTAGTTGGTCTGGCTCTACGAGCAGCAGCAGCAAGTCACGGGAACACCCCCAACACACTAAACATTGCCACCCGAGACAAAGAGGTTCTTTGAGGGGGAGGGGGACCAAATCAATCCATTTCCTGCCCCCAAACGATGAGAGTTATAAATAAACATTGGGTCAACAAGAAGGAGGGAAGCCTGCGAGTAGCGAGGCTACCACCAACACCCGACACCCACCCCACACTAACCTGCCATTGTCGTCAAGAACGTAGCACATGTGCGACCTTCCATGATGGTGCGGCCAGCTGGCTGGGCTGGGCTGGGCTGGGCTAGGCTCGGGCGAGTAGGGTAGGGTAGGGCTCGAGACTCCTCGTCTCCCTCAGTATGGGGAGAGGAGAGGATAGGAGGAGGAGGAGGGGCGGTGGCGGCGACAGCACCAACACTACTATCCCTGGAGTGTTGGGTGTGTGGAACTATCCACGTTCCTCTGTGTGTGTGTGAGAGAGGAGGAGGAGGAGCAAGAGCTTCTGCTGGTTGCTGTGGGTCGTAGCGTCCACAGGAGGAAGCGAGCGAGGGTCGCTGGTGTCCCTCCTCGCACACTCACTCCCTCAGGACACGTGCACTCACACCACGCCCTTTGCGACACACACGCCCTCCGCTTCGCTCCACACCACCACCCCGCCGTGCGCCCTATGCCCCGGGCCCCTGCCCACCAAAACGTCAACAATGAAGATCCTCGGCTGACACAGGAGGAGGGCGACGCCAGCGCCCCCTCATGACACGGTGATCCGACGAATGCACAGAGTGAAGAGAGAGAGAGAGGGTATGTTGTGTGTGTGTCACATCCACACGTGTGTGTGTGTGTGTGTGTGTGTCTGTGTGTCACGACACAACACACACACACCAGCAGTCCTGAGAGGCGAGGACGTATGACACACACACACACACACACGTGGCCTGGGGTGACACAGGGCGGTGTAGGGATGACAGGGAGTGGCGTGTGGGAGGAGGCTAGTGGTGCTGCAGACGAGGGCGAAGTACTACTGCACCAGCAGAAGCAGACTGGGAGACAGCTTGACCGCCGCTGCTACTGGTCAGGACAGCTGGGGTGGGTGGCGGACTCTCGCACCCACTACACACACACACCCACTACACACTGAGGAAGGGGCAACACTTCTTTTATTTTTTCGAAAGGGCTATACGCGCGCTCACGAGCCATACGCACTCGACCGTCCCACCACCACTATGGCCAAGGCGACACTGATCCCCTTCTGGCATGTGGGGGAACCGCGCCGCCTCAGGGAACATGCGCGCGCACCACCCCCTTCCTCCTCCCCCACGTCCTCCCTCCCTCCCTCCCTCACACACACACCACCAACCACCACCACCACAAGACTCTTAACATACTCCAACAACCTCTCTCCCTCTCTCCACCACGGAGCCAGCCAGTGTCACGGCTCCTGGCGAAAATTAGTGAGGATCATTGAGCATATTGAGGAGCTAGTCAGCCAGCCCCCCCCCCCCTTGTGAGATGGTCGGGTGGGTCACGGGTGGGTGGAGGGGTGAGGGGTGTGGAGAGTGGGGGGTAAGTCATGGTGTGTGTGTGTGTGTGTGTGTGTGTCTCTGTCTCTCTCTCTCCCCCCTCCATCTCACCGCGCCCATCCCCCCCTCTTCCCCTCCCCCCCACCACCACCCCAACCCACCAGACAAGCAGCAGCAGCGGTGTTTAGCCCACGCACTCCTCCACACCCCAGACCCTCACTACCACTGTCAACACCCACCACCACTACCACTGACGACGACACCCACCAGAACCACTGACAACACTCACCACTACCATTGACAACACCCACCAACGCCACTGGCAACACCCACCACCACTACCACTCACAACACCCACCACAACCACTGACAACACTCACCACTACCAGTGACAACACCCACCACCACTACTACCACTGACGACAACACCCACTAAAACCACTGCCACCCACCACCACCACTGACAACAAAAGTTCCCAACACCACTATCTACAGCCAGCCTCACCACCACTACAGTTAACCCCCAACAATCACCACCACCACTACACAATCCCCACCACTACCCTCTACAATCACCACCACCACTACACAATCCCCCCCACTATCCACTACAATCACCACCACTACACAATCCCCACCACTACCCACTACAATCACGACCACAGGCCTCACCATCTCCCGTCATGACCACCACACAACTCCTTCTGCTGGTATGGTCACCGCATGTCCCATCCCGGTACCGTACACGTTGCTCCCTTCTCTCTGGCCATTTGACACCCTGTGGCATCACACGCTTGAGGGACTGACCTATCGCCCTTCTCCCTTGGGCACGACGGTACGACCCTTGGGCACGACGGTACGACCAGCGAGAACGACGGTAAGGCCCGTGGGCACGACGGTACGACCCTTGAGCACGACGGTACGACCAGCGAGAACGACGGTAAGGCCCGTGGGCACGACCCTTGGGCACGATGGTACGACCCTTAAACACGACGGTACGGCCAGCGGGGACGACGGTACGACCCCTGGGTCCGATTACAGCCTTACGGCGGCCGTTCCCACGAGTCGCCCTGAGCTTCCCTTGGGTTGGGTATGTGTGGTCGAGTGATCTTCCGTGACAGGCGTTAAGTGTCATGTGAAAAGGAGTTCTCATTATGTGCCAACGGCCGTACCGCCCTGCTCCACGAGCGTACCGTACCGCCCTGCCCGTGGACTGTACCATCGCGCTCCAGGACCGCACCCTCCCGTCCCAGGATTGTACCGTCCTGACAGAGGACTGTACCATCGTGCTCGTGGACTGTACCGTCCCGTTCCAGGACTGTACCACTGTGCTCGTAGACCGAACCGTACCGTTCCAGGACTGTACCATCGTGCTCGGGGACCGTACCGTCCTACCCCAGGACCGTACCGTCCTACCTCAGGATCGTACCGCTGTCGTGCTCATGGCCTTCAACAAATAAGTCTGACCACCCCTATGGCCTAGTTGCTGTGTGTGTGTGTGTGTGACACAATTCCCCGTGAATGTAACCAGTCATAAGGCACTCTCACTCGCCAGGCATCTGTCATACCAAGAGAATACATTTAAAAAAAGCTAATTATTTAACTAGAGCAGGTCGGGAGCAGGTCGGGAGGTGGCCTTAAATATTCTTTATAGAAAAAAAAAAAATATATATATATATATTTTTTTTTTTTCACTTTCTAAGAAATTTGTAAATACTTTCCCTGTCTGTTTTTCCCAATTTCTCAACTCTATATTTCAGTTAGGGCCCGGCCTTGATGT
>JAYMFT010295945.1:0-10305 GCA_038088735.1 Panulirus argus | reverse complement strand
ATATATATATATATATATATATATATATATATATATATATATATATATATATATATATATATATATATATATGAAGCCAGATGCCCATTTTATCTACCAACCCCTAAAAGTGGATAAACAGCTGGGTTGACTGTGGACCGACTTCTGCAACCAGGATTCGAACCTATGTGCTCGACCCTGGGTGGCCCGGGAATACATCACGCTCAGGAATGGTTACCGCTACATCACAGGCGTCCATATATAATAGTCATGGTATTCAATACTTCTGTTAGTCTAGCCCTAAATTATTAACATACCATATAATGAATAGCTTCCAGTTAATCGTATCCTCACAAGTAGGGAAAGCAGCACCTTGGGGGAGTCTAGAAATACAGTTAGACTTGGAACCTTCCTTTGCAGCTCGAACGTTTACTGCTGGTGTGTAGCTTCGTCTCTCCCGTTGTAAATAGACCGTTTAAAAGATCGTGCGTGTCGTTGCCTGTTCCTCTGCAGATTACATGAAAATTGTTTTTGCGTTGCTTAAGCTTCTCCTCTGCAGATATAACGTATAAATCTGGCCCGCAGCCTGACGCTGTGGGTCTGCAGCTAAACTATAAGGCAACAAAGGAAAAATTCATCCTAAAGAAATTAACTTCATGGAAAAATTGGCTTCCACCTTTTGAAATCGTAGGTTTGAGATAATCAGGACAGATGGCATTTGTTTATTTTTACCCCTGGGAATTGCTCCTGGGCTTCCCACTCTCTGGGGACGAACTGGTAAGAAAAAAGAAACGCATCTCATGTTGGGCAAACTCGTTCCATTCCGAAATTACTTCTCGTAATAAATCTTATTTTTTTTGTATTACTGTTCTGATGTCACGCGTAAATTCATGAAGGATGTGGAAAGAAGAGAGAGCCAGTTACATAAGAAGAAAGCTATATGATTAGAATCTCTGAATCTTGCTTGAATATTAAAGATGAATATATCCTTGCCGTATATAGAATTCTGAGGATATAGATTAGGCGGTGATGTCTCGCTCTTAGTTAAAGCCAACCCTAAACTTGCACTGCAAAATGTTCCAGCTGTTGATAAGAACGATTCCATTATTGTGGAAATTACAGATACACTTTGCAAGACAATAACGCTAAGACTAATTTGCATAAACGAAAGTGGTAGAGAGATGAGTTTATGGCCACTTAGTAGAAATGTATAATGAACGCCAGGTATTCACAATTTGACACTTTGAAATGCCAGTATCAAGTGGGAAACATCATTTTCGAGTACTTCCGGGTATAAGCCGTGCCTGAACTTGCTTTAATAGCGTGCTAATATAGTCAACTGAGATATCCACTTGTGACGAGAACATATTAAACATTGTTCTAGCGACAAATGAGAATCTTGTCTATATTGCTGAAGTTAGAGAAAGGTTTTGTAACATGACTGCCGACAATTTAGATTTGAGTTCATTTAAATAGCAGCTTGTAATGCTGGTCAACATGAAAGTCTTAAAAACAACATTTCATAGAGTGGCAAATTCTAATGATCTTCACACTGAAGCAGAGAGGCAAATCTGGGATGCTGTCATAAGTGAGAGCGATATGGACATAGTTTAGTAAAGCTTCAGCAAAACATTCATAGGAGTAGAAGGATCTTTTTTGCCAAACTTGTGGAAAAATGAAGCAAAAATTCTATGTTGCTTTATAATAAAGTGCTACATCAAATAGTAAATGGCAACAATGATCAATATGATGCAATAAGTTTTATGAATTTACGTAGAAAACGTGAGAGATTTTTACGTCAAAGTTAAAAGCTATTGTGAAACGTATACTGCAAAGAAATTGTAAAAGAAACTCCTAGGAACTATATAGTCATGAAAGAAGGAAAAGTTATTACTCAGACAACTGATCCAATAATCAGGCAAATTTCTAACTTTATTCTTCGTTTTTATAAGTACTTACCATTAAAGATATAACTAAAACTCCAGCTCCTATTCAATTTTTGGAGGAGGAAAGAATTCTAAGCCATTCCACACAAATCAGAAATATACAATCAGTACTAAAACAAGTGAAAGTAAATAAAACGGCAGGCCCAGATAATTTTCATTCACTTTTTCTTTTGATAATTCACTTGCTCTCAGGGTAGTTCCAGAGGATTAAGAATTAGCTAGCATAATACTGACAGCGAGTCCCTGACCAGAAATTTTCTCCCATTAAAATGAACGCCTTTAGTCATTAAACTTATGGAACCCATTATCAGAAATAAGACTGTAAACCACCTCCAGGATTACATGGTTTTCGACGAAATAGATCATATCTGATGAGTCAGCTTGATTTTTCCAGCGACAGCATCAACACATATAAGATTAGTCTCATCTATACTTACTTATAAAACACTTGATGAAGTCCTCCACGAGAGATTACTAGCAAGAGTTCATTCACATGGTCTGTGGAGCTGTAATTTGTTGGTTAGAAAATTGGTTGAATGGCCATAAACAGAGTAGTAGTTAATGGTTAAGCCCCAGCATTGCTAAACATGATAAATGGTGTGCTGCTGGGATGATTTTTTGCACCATTTCTCTTTTGCACATACATCATTGACATTGATAATTGGTTTCATTTTAAGATATAAAAACTTGTAGACGGTATAAAGCTGGGGAAATAATTCCACGGCAGAAACAATATGTCTACGGTTTCAAATCGACTTAAACAAACTGATGGACTAGATTCGCAAGTGGCAAGTTTTACCGTAAGCATTGAAAGTAAGAATGAGAAAGCAAACTATGGTATGAATTCTGATGAATTATGAAGCGTAGATGATGAAAGAGACTTAAAACCAATTAAGCAATGTATGGAGGCAGCAAAAAGAAAAGCAAAAACATTTTTTGGATTTGCTGGTGTAAGCTTAAGAATTTATATATGAGGAAGTAGTCCTAAGTCAGTTCAGTCCACAAGTGTGTGGCTGCCTTTATTATTGCGTTACGTTTGGGTCAATCTGCTTGATTTATGTCATAGACAGAATAGAGACAGACAACAGCGTTGAGCAACCAAGATGGTTCCTAGAACGAGAAACAAATCTTGTGAGAGACGATTTAAGTTTATTTAGTTTAGAAAAGCTCAAGATGGCCGTTAATTGTGACTTATTTCGTAATGCACGATATCATCTCACTACATGGAATATGAACATAGTCCAAAGCTGTTAAAAGAATAGGCTGCACAACTCACTTGCTTCACTGAACCTTCCCAACTAGGAAATTGCTGGCCCCACTCAGTTGCTGGCCGAAATCTAACGAATAAATGATGAGTCTCTTTTTACTATGTTTTCATCGTTATCTAGGTAAAGATTTCACGTTATAACCTCACAATATCCCGTGTTAGTGTACATTATGTCCAATAATACATTAGTAATGAGAATATATTATGATTATGTCGAGTGTTGATGGCACCTCAAGGGTGGGCCGTTTTGAAACCTGCTTCTTTGCCTACACGTGGAAGTTTAGAACGCTACCTTCCCATGTATTTCCCAGTAATTATGACCTGGCACATTTCAAAAGACAGGTCTTTCACTTCCTCCAAAATTCATAAATACTTTTCCTTCTCTTTTCATTTTTGGTTTCATTAATCTCTTTACATTTCAATTAAGGCCCAGTCTTGAAGGGGACTTTTTGTCCGTGACTGGAGCCTTCAACACACACACACACAAAAAGAGGTGTGTGTGTTCATTCATTATCATGAGCGCATGTAGTATAATGTATTCATGAATGTAGATGTATAACGATGAAATACGATGTTTTAACTAGTGCTCTTGAGTTGGAGACGCGGGACTGCTTGGCGTCACTTAAGTATGTTTTTTTTTTTTTCCTTCACAACTCGCTCATTCTTATGAGTAAAATGAGCGAGAAGTCTTTAATACTTTTGAAAACTTACTTTCCATTCTTTATTTCTTCTTTCTCTGCTGTCAGAGAGTTGTTCTCACGAAATACCGATGCCATATATGGTAATGCCATGGTTTTGCCTTTATTAAAAAAGTATGTCGTAACAAGCTACCTGTTAGTATTTTCATATTTTACAAGAGATTTAACATTTCTTGAGAATATAGCTGAATATTGATTCCGCGATCTAAGCAGCTAAAAGCTAGATCTATCTGATAGTCTAGTGGTAATGGATACAAGCTCTTGGGCAAACGTTTTTTCTCCGAAAGTGGCGAAACCCTTTTTCTTCAGCAGAATTGAAAACATGTGAATTGATGTACCAATCGTAGTAGCTGAAAGCAGCACCATCGATTCGTTTAAGAATAGGCTTGATAAATACCCTTTTCATTTCCACAACTGACATTGTCTGCACCTCCTTAGGCACACAAACTTTACAGGTATTAACATTCAAATCATCCGCATGTTTTCTTTTTTCTTACCACATTAATCTCTGGGTTTCTGATTTCTTCATCTATCCTAAACAGCCTCGAAAGAACCAAGTGGTCTGTTGATGTCTGAATTCCTTTGTATTCCTTTACAATTCTTTTATAAACTTTGGTGAGGGCTGGAGAAACCGCAGTGGATGATGAAGAACGGATAATGACTGACAAGAATTACTGAGACTTGAGGGAGGGTACATCAATACAGAAGATGCCTTAGTGAGTGTTGGAGCTGTTTTAGTGAGTGGTGGTGAAGTGGCAGTGAGTCTTGGAGCTATGTCAGTGAGTGGTGGTGAATCAGACTGTGAGTCGATGTATTATAGTGGGTTGTGGTAAAGTGGCATCACATAAGCATTATATGTACAGGGTAAGAATTGATGAACGTAATGTAGCAACAAATAAGTACCACTATGATAGTTTACCTCACTGGGTAAACCACCGTGAAAACTAGTCAGAAATCTTATTTAGATTGATGAGGCTCGCAACAGTTGCCAGGTGCTTCTGATATTATTGTACAGTGGTACCTAGCGACAGCACTAGGATCCTGATTCCTCAACCAAGGAATAAAGTATTGAGACTGAAAAAGACTGACTGATGAGTCTTCCAGTGTGTGGCGGGTGGTGGGAGGCAGAGGAGATAGACTGGACGGGGCTACGCGTCGAGGATGCGGAGGAGTAGGTTGATGTGACGTCCTAAGTGACGTCACGGATGTTGACGAGTGTCGGTGAAGTCTCTCTGGTGACGTCCTCAAGGAGTTGAGGGTACCCACGAGAGATATCGATTACGTCCGCAAGACCGTCTGTGATGATGACAGTGGCGTCCGTCTGTGGCGCCGTCTCGACAGCCCGTCACAGCAACCCAGTGAAAATGGAGTGTGACAAGACAATACAACAAAATGTACCTTTAGTGAACTAAGATGTGGTAGGTGGTTCTTACAGCTGGTAGTTGATACAGACGTTAGTGTCCCCAGTACGAACGTGTCAGGTAGGCTTTCAAAAATTCCAAAAGAAAACGCCAGGCGTAGAAATACGTAACACTTTGAAGAACTGTGGGCCTGAAATCACCAACCGTCACAATAACCTGTTGGACTACACCACTCCACGACCCGCTAACGAAGACATGATGACCCTTCCCATACTGGGCAGACATTATGTAAGTAATATTGATGTTATGTTGAAGGAATATCCTAACTTCCTTAGGCTTTAGTAAGCCTCTTTGTTATATGTACTCGCGACACTTGCCAGATGCTTCTAGTATTATTGTACAGGGGTACCTAGTGACAGCACTAGGATCCCGATTCCTCTATCAAGGAATAAAGTACTGAAACTGAAACTTTACTGTTCGGCCTAATGCATACATTTGGCAGAAATCAAGCGGGGATATTTGGATTTCTGGCTCCAGTCCCAGGTCATGGATGAATTTCCCACATATCAAAAAACTAAAGGATATATAAACAGTTCAGATGTCTACCGAACGTTTTGCCTATCACCGGTTAGTTGATGCCAAGGCCGCGACTTTCACATGCTGAAAATGACCAACAATGTACAGGTGTTGCACATCTGCTCTTCACCGAAATTTTTCCTCTTGGCCGGGATCCACTGGAAATATATCCCCAAGTGTCCTTTAATACATCATCTACCATCAGATCATTTATCTTATCTATCGCCATAAAATAAATTTGGTCTAATGCAATCAGATTTATCAACTCTCCCAGTCTGATCTTTAAAACTAGACTCACTCTCCTTACGCAGCTGTGATAGTTCAAAGTCCCCCTGCTAAAAATACCACTGCAGTTTCTGCGCCCTGAAACTTGCTGTTTGTGTGCCGCCTCCATATGGTTGAAAACACCCTTTACAAGTCACTGCTTCACATAATACGTGGGTTCAGTGGCAACTCAACAGTGAGCCGTTTTTGTTTCTTTCCATTTACCGTTAAATGTGGAATCATTTATCGTTTCATTGTCCCTAAAATCTATAACCGCCCCTTCCCCCTGCCTTTTCACTTTAGAAATCTAGTTTCATTTTCTTCTCTTCTTTGTTCCCCCTATTTTTCTTCTCTTCTTTATTTCCCCTATATTTCTTCCCTTTTCATTTCCCCTATAACTTTTCGTATTTCACTTGAAACCTGGCCTGCTGAGGAAATTAATTCGTCACTAGACTGTGATAACAGAGAGGAATAGGCGCCTAACTCTGCTAATGAATCAACATATCCACAAATTATATGGCTGTTTAAATGATCAAAGAATCGTCTATAACACCACACGAAAACAAAATCTTTACGTAAGGGTAAGAATATATTTAGGGTCAATGTTCGACCGTCATCGTGATGCTAAGTACACTTTTAGTTGACAGTACTTCCTTGAGCAAGTATATTTCACAGCGGTTTTCATACTGAGTAAGGGCACCTGAATAGCACTAGCAAACCTACTAACATCGGATGACTTAAATATCTTCATTTAAATAATGCCATTGCCTAGTTTGTAAGCATTTCAATATCCATCATGTAATCATGAAATACATGCTTGACTTGTTCTACGCCAGAGATCAAATAACAAACGATACTGCCTTAAAGATGTTTACCTTATTTGCGACTGAAGTGATGCTGGTAGCCTTCTGAGGCTAGCGAGACGCAGGCCGAGTATATTCATCCTCTGCCTTGGGTCGTTTTCTGTCAACTAACTGTGAGACTGAGCCAGCGAGGAAAGGTGTTTAAGCAGACCTTGAGTAAAAAATTATCCACTTCACCTGAATATATTTTCTTGGTCATTCAATTATAGAATTAATACTACGAAAAGTGTGCAGTACTTATCAAGATAACATATACATATTAGTAAGGTATGAAAGGAAATATTAGCTGCTCGATGTAAACATCGTAAATGCTACTTCTGTGGAGATGCCAGTTATTGTTTTCAAACATGAATGAAAAAAACTTTAACAAATGTATTTGAGACAACATGGTTGAATAGAGAGCTGTGAAATATTTCACTTGTTATTTCATTTATCAATTTTCTTTGTACATCGATTAATGTTATCAACATGCTTAGTAAGTGCCAAGTAAACGATTCGCTTTAATCTCATCTATTGACAATTTGTTTCATTGTGTCTATTAGGTATTCGAATAATCTTTGTGTTTCGTGAGTAGCATATCTGATTAGTCTCGTGAGAAAATAGTACAACTGTCCTGATAAAACTTACTTATCCTTTGTCCCAACCATTGTGAAAAAAAACTAAACATAATAGATAAATCAAAAGGGGGTAAACTGTAAGAAGGACACTCGATACCGTAGATACCATACACCTGAATACAACTTAACTGATTCAGCAGGAGGCCCATGGCTTCACATGAGGCTGTTTGTGATAGTGGAAGAGAGCAGCAACTTACGGATTATTGTGTTAAGAGTGGAAAGACATACGATTTTATAGGAAGACCTGTATGTAAACTAATCGTGTAGCTGATGTGCAAATAATGTTAGTCGTATATTTGAAGAGAAATATATATCGTCTAAGCTTGAAAATATCTATGATACTGACTTCATCTACTCTAATTGGTAAATCAACGAGTTTATATCCGTTATGTTGTTTGTTTAGGTAAAGGCCTGGGAAAAACAGATAAAGAACAATAGGTGATGCCTGCTATAACCTCTAGAAACAATTCTATTTCCCAAGTTAACTGGAATTCATTACCACAAGATGTGCATGCCAAGAACAAGCATAGTTTCAACGAAAGATATTATAGCAAAAAAAGAAAGTGGGACAGAACGAGCATTGCACTAACTTGCAAAAATAGTCATGAATTTTTTTTTTCTTTATATTAAAGGCTCCAATCACGGACAAAGCCCACATCAAAGCCGGGCCGTAATTGAAATGTAGAGAGAATTAAGAAACAGGGGAAAAAAGACAGGGAAAGTAATTAAGAATTTTTGAGAAAGTGAAAGACCTGTCTTGAAATGAGCCAGGTCATAGTTATTGGGAAAGACACGAGAAGGTAGAGAGTTCCAAAGCTTCGACGTGCACGGAAAGAAGCAGTTAACAAAACGGCACACCCATGAGTTGCCGATGGCCACACAGTTATCATGTGACGCAGCAGCTTGCCGAGTATTGCGTGGTCTAGCTAGTGGTTTAAAGAGATATACACAAGTATACGTATGTGAATAAGTGCGGCTTTCTCAGTGAATGTGTTTTACTGAAGTGTCTCCATTTCAAAAATCAGTGTATAACACTGATATAATGTTACGGATGTAGCCCTTAAAAGACTTGTTACAGATCATCTCGGGCTTAACACTATTAAGTCTATAACATCGCACCAAAAAACGCTACCAGATAAAACTAAAAATAACATTTTATCTGATATCACAGACTGTAGTGAAGTATAATAACACACTTCAGTTAACAATATTCACTGACTAGAAAATATGTTCGTGCTGTTGGACTATCATAACGCTAACATGCAACCATAGAACAAAAGAAAGCACAGATCTAACCGATAACAGTAGCAAATTGATAAGTATCCATAATCAGGTAAAAGACGTTCAAGCACATACCACAGACAGCAGGAGTTGAATACATAATTCGGCAATAAAGAACAGAATATTGTATTTAAACCGAAAACACTATAAAAAAATCTCAGTGATCACAGCACAGTAATGTCAGTCAATGACACCTTCCTGGAGGGTACGTGATGGGGTCTCACAGTCTGAATCCCTACTAGGAGGGTGGATGATGTCTTGCTAACTCACTCCCTTCCTGGAGGGTGGATGATGGGACCTCAAGCTGACCCTCTTCTTAGTGGATGGATGAGGGGGCCTCATTAACTGACTCCCGTAGAGCAAGTGATGGGGCCAGACCACAGCACCCAAAAGTATACCGTAGGCTAGTGCGTAAGGGTCATACCGTCCTGCTCAAGGATCGTGATGAGTTAATCAATGGATTAGTAAAGACTTGTTATTCTTCGGGGAAGATGACATGGCAAGTATTAATGATTAACTGGCGGCTGTCGTGTTCACAAGCCAGCCTCGAGCAAGATACTGGAGATGATAAGGAATGCTTATCACTCAGAGAAAGATAAACTTTTCAAGTGCCAGTCACTTGCATATCCAGACTAGACACAACAAGTTTCTTCTTCAAATATATCCTACAGCGGAAGAAGATCAGACTGTTCCTTCCCTCATATACGAGTTTGTTGGAGGTATGATATATATGGTAGATTTAAGCGAGTACTTCATCTGTAAGAAAATGAAAGGATTTAACCAGAACATACCGAGCAAGTCCAGATGGACCGCAACCGACAACTCACCGATATGACAGCAAAGTTTTGCTAGTAAATCATTTTTGTTACTGAGAAGTTTCATTTCCTCAGGAATGGAAGACTGGCCATTTAAAACGCCCACTGAAGAGCGGAAACAAAATCTGCCATTAATCACCACCTATTATATCTCGAAAGCCGTATTGTGCCAAGTTTAGAGACATTAATATGATGCGTTATGAGAGAGATCACCTGAACACCAGGAAGTTCAGGTATCAGCCAACTTCTGGTAATGCTGCAATGCTTGACTGAATGCCTGACAAGACTTTCACTGTCTAGGACTCTAGGCCATGTAAATTCATTTAAAAATTGTGTTTGATAAAATCTCTTATGTAAGGATGTTCATTTATGATAAGGCCCATGTTTCTGATGGAAAGCTAAAGATGCAAGTTAAAAGTCACTTTGGCGATGTCGTATTACTGGATGTACTGTCTCGTTAAAAAACTTCATAGGAGTCCACATTTCTCTGCTAAAGGAAATGGCTCAGCATTGGGCTGCAAAGCCTTTAGAACAGGGGTTTTCAACCTTTTTTTCCTACCGCATACATACCTACCGCAATATATATATATATATATATATATATATATATATATATATATATATATATATATATATTT